>VXAB01008349.1:329478-383264 GCA_013399175.1 Odontophorus gujanensis | reverse complement strand
GGCCCCGTGAAGGAAGACACCCGCCTCCAGCTCAGCCCAGCGGCGGCCGCCGCCATCTTAGCGCCGCTCCCACAATGCAGCGCGCCGCCAGGACGGGCCGCGGGGAAGGAGGGCAGCGCCGAGTCCGCGGGAGGCGGTGGGGAGGCCGCCGCGGGTCACGTGATGGCGGCGGGGCGCCCTGAGGGGAGCGGCGGGGCCTAGGCGTGGCTCGGGAACGTGGCACGGGATTCGCTTTAACTTGGCCAGCGCTTGCCATAGCGCTCTAGATGTGGACTCAGCAGGGCAGAGCAGAGCAGAAGGAGTACTCCCTCGACCTCCTGGCCACGCTCTTTGTAATGCACCCCAGGATGCCATTGAGCTTCTAGGCCACCAGCGCACACTGCTGGCTCATAGTCAGTCTGCTGCCCACCAGGACATCCAGGTCCTTCTCTGCAGAGCTCCTTTTCAGTACATCGGCCCTCCACCTGTACGGCTGCATGCAGTTACTCCTCCTCGGGTGTAGCATTCTGCACTGGTCCTGGGTGAACCTCATCGGGCTCCTCTCTGCTCAACTCTCAGCCTAACTCTTCCTCAGAGTCCTGGTTACTCTCAAAACAGGGCTGGGGCTGCCACCTGCAATGTTGCATTCTTCCCTCCACCAATCTATCAACACCAAAACATCATGTTTATACCATTTATTTTATCCTTGAGGATCGCAGAGCACTCAAATAGGACGAGGTTGCAGAGGAGACATGCTGAGTATGTTAATGAATACCCTCCTCTACAAGAACGAGAGAAAGAAGCAGATTTTAGAAGCTGTGGATCTTGCAGGCATGTTTAAAATGAAAAAAAAACAAACAAAAATCCAACCAACTAACCAACCAGACAAACAAAAAAAAGCTCACCACAAAGGAAAAAGGGGAAAAGAAATATCTGGTGTTCTCTGAAACTTGGAAACTGTTTTTAGACAAGCTCTGTTGGTATTCTGGACACAAAAGAGAGGGGCAAGGACACCTGATGGGCCCTTGTGAAGGCACAGCCCAGAGCTGGGAGCTGTCAGGAAACATTAGTACCAGGAGAAGGGGAAAGGGAAGGGCAGAGGCTGGAAGTGCACAGTGGTTAGCCCCAGACGCACGTGCAGACACAATAGCCAAGTGCTGCTGTCGGGACAGATGGACTGTGCGCCCTCACTGCTCATCTCTGTGCATGAGCAGAGCCTGGCCCAGTCAGTTTTGTGCCTGGACTCCTGCTGAGCGTGTGTGTGAGGCTTGGAGGCTGCATCCTGAGGCACCTCTGAGTTTGTGGAGCATGTGGCGGCCCAGGTGTGGGGCCAGGAGGGTGTCCTGGTGAGGGAGCTGGACATTTCTTCTCTGTCCCTGTGACAGTGACTGACTACGGCCTCTCTCCCTCTTGCAGCGTGCAACATTCACACCTGTGGTGCTCCTGGAGAGGAGCTCCTCATCTTTACTCACCTTCTAGCCACAGTGTGAGGAACATGGCAGCAGAGCAGGAATGGATATGTCCCATCTGCCATTATGTGCTCAAGGACATTACCTACGTCGTGCTGTGCCACCAGGAGTTCTGCATTGGCTGCATCCTGCGGTGGGGCAAGCAGGAGAGCTGCTTGCTCTGCAGGGGGGTCATGGAAACGGTCAAGGTTGCTGTATATGATAATGACAGGGACCTGAACTTTTATCATCTGGCCTCTAGCACCATCTGTACCTGCTTATGTCCAGGAAGCTCCCATTTACAGCGTAGCTGTCCTCTCACTGTCCTCTTCTCCATCCCCTTCACTATTGGAGAAGGACGAAGAAGCAGAGGATCAGGACTATGATGAGGCAGAGGAGGAGCCTACAGTTGGTGGTCTCTGGTCTCAGACCTGGACGGAGCTGTTGATGCTGCACCAGGAGGTCCTGAATCCTGTGCTGCCCTGACTACACCAAGAGCTGTGAGCCATTTTTGACATGCACTGGTGGCCAGCAATGGCAGTGGAGGGCTTAATCCTGAAACACAGCCCTGTGTGATGTCAGGCTGCATGACAAGGAGCTGATGGTGCTGATGCAGCCTGCCTTGGAGGACAGTGGGGATTTTTATCAAGGAGCTTGTTGAAACCATTGCGCCAGTGCAGCGAGGAGACCCACAGACTGCTGGGTCTGCAGGGCACCCTTGTGTCGAGGGCAGGTTGAGGGCCCTGCAATCAGGGGACAGGAAGACAGCCCTGTGGCTATTCCTAGCCCTGCAGCCTCCCCACAAGTGACCTTCATGTCACAACCTGGACTCTATGGCAGCAGTGTAACTCTCAGCGGAGAGGAGCAGCCCAGGACAGCAGAGGCTGATGCTGTGCACCTGGCAATGGAAGCGAAGGAGCCCCATGAGGAGATGGAGCTGGCAGTGGCAGCAGGTCCCTCTGCCCAGGACAGCAGTCCCTCTGCTCCTGGCCATTCATCAGAGAGGGCCCAGTGGCCCAGTAAGAGAAGGTGACCAGGACCTACACCTGCCCTGCAAGAGGCCACCCCTTTGACTGCAGTAGCAGGGCTTACACTACTCTTTAATTAAAAATAATTTCTTAAACATTACACAGAATCACAGAATTGTAAGTGTTGGAAGGGTCTTCTGGAGATCATCTAGTCCAACCCCCTGCTAAAGCAGGCTTCTTGCAGGAGGTTCCTTGTAGTGCACACCAGGATACCTTTACTGCTGGCTCATGGCCAACCCATTTCCCACCAGGACACCCAAGTCCTTGTCTGCAGTGCTCCTTTCCTGCTGGCAATTTTGACACACATTGCTAGATGCCCACTTTTTCAGTTTGTTGTAATGGAATAATCATTGTCAAACTTCTGGAACTATACGCCTGCATTTTAAATATGTAGGTTGCTCTGGAAGTAACGCCTCCTATTTATTTCCTTGGAAACTACAACATAGATGAGGAGCAGTATGACGCTATTTAACAGAGCATTTTGTCAGCTACCAGAGACTGATTTTCAACACAGTCATCACCACTGGCTATGCATTTTCCCCTGCAATCAACAAGAGCCTGCATGCCGCACACAAAAAACTGCCCCAGCAGATGTGACTGTCACTGCCACTGCTACTGAAACATACCACCCACTGCCTCACTGTGCTCACATCCACTGTTTGGTCCCTATAAACATTCTGCAAGTGTCAACGAATTTCGAGGGGTACCATTTTTTTCACACGGTGCATTTCAGTTCTACCCCTTCGCTTCACATTCACCTCCATGACAGATACCAATTTGTCAGACTGCCCCTCTGCTTCCATCTGTCACATGGCAACAAAATGTAGCAGAATATTGGTGGGAAGGTTTAACCTCTACTGCCATACCTCCAACATCCGCGTCTGACATTGCAGGCCAACATCATAAAATAGGAGACATCCGTTTTGGAGCAGCTGCTGTACTTTTTGTAAGTTTTGCACTTTCTCGTGTGAAAAATAATTTAAGATATATTATCCTTTCAACAGTGGTGGAAGTCTTGTGTTAAAACATGCATATAATTGTAAAACATAGCTCATTTTATGTTGTTTTTATCATTTCAAAACATATAAAGGAAGGTTCCTAAACAAGAGGGAGAGAATTTGAGTTATAAAAAAAAAAAAAAGTGATACAGAACTAAAACTGTAAGAGAATTCCAGGAGAGCTTGGGAGGCTGAGTACCAACATCTGCTAGGTTCCTTAATCTCAGGCCCCTTTGATTCCAACCCAAACCCTTGGGTTTAGATTCTCTAATTTCTCAGAGGTTTGGAGCAGAGGCAGTTTGCAGTGTGCATGTTCAGAGCTGAAGTTTGCAAATTTTGCTCCGTTTTATACGTGCAAGAACTGTGCCAGCAGACACTGGAAAAATGCTGGCTTTCAGTTTGACTTTGGCATGCTGTTGTTTGGCTCTAGCACACTAGTTATCTGTTCACATTTGCCATAAATAATTACTAGAAACCTAACCTGCAACTAGACAGTTTAAGTAACTTCTGGAATAGTTTGTTTCCTTCTTTCCTCCACCCCCTTAATATTTTTTGTCTTGTGGGACTTGTTTGCAATCTGCTAGATTAAGCTCTAAGGCAACTTTGCCAGATCTGGGGCCGCATCATCGTTCAGCACATCTGGAAGTGGTTTATGAGCTCTCTCATTCCTTTAGTGCCGTGTCTGGACTCTGTGCTATTCCTCAGCATCAGAGAAAAGAAAACCAGCACAACTCCAAAGTAAACTTCGAAGAGTTTGAAAAAGGAATTGAGTCTTGAAGTTTCTGTGCCCTGTAAGGCCCTTGTACAGGGGACTTTAAGGAGGGCGATGGGAAAGGAAGCTTTGGCAAGAGAGCTGACAGCTGTGGGCTATCTAGGATCCAAGTAAAAAGCTCTACAGCTCTTCAGGAGAAAGGAGTCCCGAATACTGTGCTGCTTTGAAGAGGTAAAAAGACTAATTATACAGGAAATGTCTGAGCAGTAATGTCACTGTTTCTGAGTTTTCCCTTCTGCAGCCCCTCGTTTTGTTACAGATTTTGGCAGCTGAGTTATGGACTGCCAGGTTCTAGGAACCCATGTCTAAATTCAGGAAAAATGAATAAATATTTGAAGGGGAAAAAATATTCCTCTCTTCCTCTAGAAATCAGTGGGTAATCAGTCTGAGTCTCTGAAACTTCAGGAACTTCGTAGTTTTGGAATGAAAACTTGTTTTTTATTTGAGTCTTTCAGACTTTGGATTTTAAAATGTAAAATGTAGCTCAATTTAAGTTGTTTTTATCATTGCAAAAGATATCTCGAGGCTGTGATTATCCAACTGTCATTTTGTGGTGATCAGCAGTATTATTTGTGACTCTCATTACCAGCTTAAAATTAAAAGGCAGTCGTCAGCTCCATTGAAGTCAGTGGAAAGTTGCAGTTAGCTTGAATGAGGTGACGGTGTTACTTCAGGAGTGGAGGGGTTTTTGTTGTCTCTGTCCTTATCTAAATGAGTAAAATTTGTAATGGCTAATGCTGCAATACTTGTGTAACATGCGAGAGAGGGGCTGTCTAAACAGCAGGCTTTTGTGACTGATAACTTTGTTTTCATATCTATGTAAATGAATGCCACATGAAGAGAGTGGGTTGCTGGAATGCAGACAAGGGCTGCAGATGTGAAAGGAACCTCTCCCAGAAATATTCCTTTCTCTACAATCTAGTCAGCTATTGGGACTTAAATACATGCAAATGTAAGTGGCTTGTAAACAAAGCCTCATCTTTGCTTTATGTATATTTTTATTACCATTTTACTTGCTAATCAAAGAGTGCAGTCTAATTCACTGTGTTTCCTCACCATCAGCATTAACCAATGGGAAAGAGTTGGGTTTGTGACTCAAGTTTCAAGAATTTAAGCTGTTCCATATTCCTTCTCAAGGAATCAGAATGAACTTCATTTTCATATGTTCACATAAACTGTTATTTATCCTTATCTAAGCTCTTCCTGCCCCAACTTCTGGTGCTGTCTCTTTACTGTTGTTTTTTTTCCACAAAAACAGCACTAGTTGTAAACAATACCAGTGCTTCCAAAACTCAAGAAAGTGTTTTATGTTCTGCATTTCTGTGTTTTAGGGATTATGTTCTTTCCTCTTGGGCATAAAGTCATGGTCACCCTTAGGCCTTGATTAGAAGAGCTGTTTCAGGGAAGGCTACTTCACTTTCCTAAGCGTCACAAATACAATCCCCAAATATGAGGGCAGCTCTGAAAGTAATGCCTCCTATTTTGTGATGTTGTCCTGCAACATCAGAGTTGGCTGTTGGTGGTATGGCAGTAGAAGCTGAACCTTCCCACCAGTATGCCATTACATGTTGTTACCATGTGACAAATGGCAGCAGAAAGGCAGTCTGACAAAATAGTGTTTGACATGGAAGTGTGTATGAAGCAAATGTGTGTGACTGGAACTCCTCCATGCAGAGAAATGGGACCCACTGGCATTCACTGACACTTGCTGAGCATATATGGGGACCAAACAGTGAATGCGAGCACAGTGAAGTGATGGTGGCATGTTTCAGCAGTGGGAACAGTGACAGTCACCTCTGCTGATGCCGATTTTTGTGGGCATAGCATGAAGGCTCTTGCTTATTCGTTTCAAAAAAGCATAGCTAACAGTGATGACTGTGTTGAAAAATCATCTTTTGCATCTGAGAATCTGCTCTATCAAACAGTGTTATTGTGCTCTTTCTATCTGTTGTAGTTTCCAAGAAAATAAACAGGAGGCACTACTTTCAGAGTGGCCAAGCCACTTTGCACAAGTTCCCCTTTTACTGTTGCTTGTAGGACGACTCCTGGCTTGGGAAGTATACTCTGACAAGAGGTTAGTATTTGTGATTGCTCTTATGTTTTACGTGAGGTCTGAGATAGATGTAGACATATTTACAAATTGCACCTGATGGTGTTTTGACACTGTTGTGTAAATTATTTTAAAATGTGTTAAAAATATTAGTTATTACTGATGTAGGTATGTGGGCTTAATGTATTAAAACATATTCTCCTCTTTCTCTTTTTTTTTTTTTTACCACAGACCACAGTTCTTATCCAACAGAACATATGGCTCTTTTAAAGAAAAGTAAGAGAGACTAAAAGCATTTAAAAATATTCGCATTTTTGAAAGAGGGCAGATATGTCAAATGCAATTTCTCAAAACTGCTGTAACAGTTTCCTGCAAAATTATAACTCTAGCGTTGCTAAATTATACTTAATTTTTATTATCAAAACAGGACTTGTAAACTACAAAATAAGTATGGTCATAAGCCCCGCTAATTTGAGTTGACTCACCATTTTTCTGTGTGATACTTATGGTACTGGGCTTTCCCTCTAAGGGCCCAGGCAATGACCAGTGCCATGTGGGTGTGCCCAATGCACCCAGTGTGGCTTTTCAACAGAGCTGTGCTCTGTAATGCTGTTCATATTTGCTGTTGAAATGTGAGAAATTTGGGTTCAGCTGTCAGGATCACTGACTGAAAATGGACCCAAAATTCGCTGAAGTCAGTGGGTGTTTTCTCAGCTGATTTGAGTAAGTGCAGTTGGTGTTGTGTGTGCACCAATTTCAACTAATTCTCATGCTCTATTCTGGTCAATAACCCCTTTTGAATCAAACGGTTTAAAACTTTGTTCCCTTTGCTCTTCTGTGTACCTTAAATATTTACCATCACCTTTGTGATGGTACAAAAGTAATGAAGGAGATCTAAAGAACTCCATAGTGTATTTCTTCCCCATTATACCATTGAGCTGTTATGTATTCACAGTTGGTTTGTGTTGGATGACTTAACCTTGTATGACACAAACTGGTAGCAAGCTGCAAAGTCATAATATACAGCAGAGCATTTGGTTTTGCATGTTTTGCTTTGATTTTACTAACTAAAGTGTCAAAACATTGATGTGTTTTCAAATATTTTGCAATAAACCTTACCTGATTTCAGTGGCATGCTGGGTTTATATCTCAAGTACTGCTAGAATTTTGCTTGAGTATACCTTCAAGATCTGCATGTTGAAAGCAATTCTTTTTTCTTGTGTCTGAAGGAAGTGTGAAGGAAGATGTAGGCAAAAATAATTTGTTCTTGAAGTCCCGTGATGTAACCAATGAAGGAAAGTTCCAGGCTTCTAGTATTCAGAAACATACATTTAATAGTATGGATAGCCCATATGCATTGGGACCTTAGTGATTTAGTGGGCAACCAATCAATGAAAATCAGAGGGTTGGGAATAATTGGAAATGCATTATGTTATTATCACAGCATTTGTAGTTTGATCAAATAGCAAGAGAAAGGAGACTTTGGCAAACACAGTAAATACATGTTCTGGTATATAATGGTTGCAAATTGTCTTTTTTTTATAAAAAAGGTACAATTAGTACTCTGGCTATTAGAGTGATCATTAACAAACTCTCCATTTTGTTTCAGTTAACCAGATCTTACTGTTACTGCTTATATTAACTGTGTGTGCAATTCTGTACAACAAAGTTCACAAAGCACCGTCTGCCTTAAAGAATGAAGCAGGTAAATGACTTCTGTTTTGTTTATGTTTCTAATTTATGGTTTCTTCCTCTTCATTTGAGCAGTTATGCTTTTGTTTTGTTTTGTTTTCCCCTAATTAAACCAGTTTGCCCTGCAATAGGTGAGCCATTTAAGTTGGTCTGTGTGGTCTGGGATGCAAAAGTGTTTTGCTT
This sequence comes from Odontophorus gujanensis, assembly GCA_013399175.1. Taxonomy (NCBI): domain Eukaryota; kingdom Metazoa; phylum Chordata; class Aves; order Galliformes; family Odontophoridae; genus Odontophorus; species Odontophorus gujanensis. The sequence goes on along the minus strand of VXAB01008349.1, from coordinate 375,114 downwards.
CTGAATTCCTCAAAGAAAATAGTGGAAGAGTGACTAAGAACTGTCATCCTGCTTCAAATTTTTATCCAGATGCCACTGATGAAGTTGGAAGCTGGGTTCTGGCTTAGCGACAGCTCATGCTGTGTGTCTTGGTGGATGTGGCGTATAGGATGTGGAAAGGAAATGGGGTGATTGTGATATGATTCCATTGTCTGTAGAACTTTGTGCTCACTCATATGATCCAGACAGGATACAAAAGTTTTTCAGTTTTCTATTATAACATGTAGTTTGTTTCTTGTAGTTGACCTGGAGAGTCCTCAGGAAATGGAGGAGGAAATCCCAGTTGTAATCTGTGCTGCTGCAGGCAGAATGGGTGCAACTGTAGCAGCAATCAGTAGCATCTACAGCAACACAGAGGCTAATGTTTTGTTCTACATAGTTGGACTGAAGAACACCATCCCACATATTAGGTGTGTACCAGACTTATTTTATTTCATGCTGTAATTAGGGTAAGGTTGTTGTTCCCCTTAGCATGGACATAAACTTTAGAGGACTTTTCAGGAAACTGCTTCTTCCTTTTGTTTAATTTGTGCTATTGGTATCAGTTCCCAGGATTCCCTACATTTAGGAATAAGGATCATTTTGCCCTATTCAAGGAAGTGACTGGTGTAAACGAGTATGAAATAACCAGACCAGGTCCATAGCTGTGCCTTTCTGCCTTTTGTATGTGCAGAATATGTAATAATGCAAGTGACAAGCTTGCTTGTTGCATGCCTGCTTCGGGGCACTCCACTCATGTCATGTGGAGTCATGTCTTCATCTTCAGAGTAGCAAAGCCTGCTGCCTAAATCAAATTTCAGGTAAGATGGAGTGGTAAAGATTTGAAATAGAGGCCCAAGGAAGCTAGTAACAAAAGCATGTTTGGATGTTAAATTCAAACGTTCTCTATGAATGGAAGTGTGGTGAGAATCAAAATTAAAGTGGATTGTTTTAGTAGTTCTTGCTTCTGACTGCTTCTGTGGCTTGTGTACTCATAAAATGTGTCAAAGTGAAAAGATATAGTCATCAGTAATCTAGAAAATAGAACGGAGTATGTTCTCTCTGAATCTGCAGTTGGCATGAAGCTGGAAGAGACATTGAGCAGCGTGAAAAGATGAAAACAAACTGATGGCAAGTTGGAAAAATGAACTGTAAAATGTAACGATGTTCAGTAGAGGTGGAAAAAACTGATTGTGTTAGCTCAAGGTGAAGCAGGAATTTCATAGAATCACATAACTGTTAAGGTTGGAAAAGATGACTGAGATTATGTAGTCCAACTGCCAGCCCACATCCACTATGCTCACTGACCACGTCCCTCAGTGCCACATCTACATGGCTCTGGAACACCTCCAGGGACAGTGACTCCACCACCTCCCTGAGCAGCCTGTGCCAGAGCAGCACTTCTCTTTCTGAGAATAAATGTTTCCTAATATCCAACCTGAATGGAGTCATAGATTCTATTTGATAGCACTTGCCAGAGAATATAGGAACTCCAGGAGCATAGTAACACGAGTGTAATTTAAGATATAGGTGACACAGAAGCTTTACTGTGATCACAGTGAGAGAACAAAGGTGCAGAGGGATGGATGCTGTTTCAGTGTTCTCTTATTATGTACTTGGAGTCCCTATATTCTTTGATATACTCATTTAGAAAACTGCAGAGCTATAACTGATAATGGGCTACATTATTGTGTGCAGACATGCCCATGCACACGCATACGCTTCATAGTGAGATGTACTTGTGGATGTATATGGCCTCTGGAAATGTGAGGAATTTTTTTCTGATCTCCTTGGCATTGCTACCGCGACAGAAAAAGTATAGGATTTAGTTTTGGGTGCTTTACTTGGGGAAGGATTTAGAATAGAGGTCAGAGTTGAACAACGAGCAATAATGATGAGAAATCTGACAAAATATTGTACAAAAATAGTTTTTTCCTCTGCTAAACTGAGAATATATATGATGGTCATCTTGAAGAACATAAAAGTGTATAAGGGAAAAAAACTAACCAATTCTTTAAAAGCACAGCAAATAGGATAAGAAAAAAGATGGTTCATAGTAAGAAAGACTTGGAAAATGGCATTTAATGCTAGTGGTGGTGAAAGATGTGTTGCTGTAGACAGAAATGGTTCTGTCTTGGGGTTGGATAGACCAAGTGAGCTTCCATGGCCTCTTTTTCTCCTATCAGTCCGACAAAATATTTGCTAAAAGCTGAATATTTCTTCTACCACTTTTATTTTTAATCACAGAAGGTGGATTGAAAATTCGAAACTGAAAGAAATAAATTTTAAGACTGTTGAATTCAACCCCATGGTACTGAAAGGAAAAATCAGACAAGATGCATCGCGTCCTGAGCTCCTGCAGCCTGTGAGTAGACAAACACCACATAATACTTTTTCAGGATTTTAATGCTCATTGCAGGTTTTAAGATGCCCCAGTTCTCTGTCCTATTACACAAGCTGGGTATAACTCAAAGAAGCCTCTACAGGTCCAATGCTAGCTGTCATTCAAGAAAGAAATGTGCACCATAACAAGCTTCTTACAACTTTTCTGTCTTGCCAGGACCTCATCTATTTGGTGGCATAAACTCTGTGATTTGAATGTGTTGTTTAGAATAGGAAAGGAGTAATAAGTGTTCTTTGTGTTTCCGCGATGTCTTGTGGGCTGCAATCTGCCCATGTCTGGGATTAATTCAGAAACTAGAAACTAAAATGCTGCTGGCTGACAAGAGGCAAATCAGATGTTAAAGGAATTATTGTTAAACAGAATAATGTCAAGATATAAATCCATAGTTTTCCCACCACACTAAATACCGTGTGCAGATTTAGTCCACTTGTCTCTAAAGGACATAGCACCACTGGATAAGCTTTAGGTCTGTTCAGAGTGTTCATTCTTGTTGCCCTTCTCTGAGCCCGTGACATTTCTGATGTTTGGAAAGAATTTCAAGTGAAAATTGAGAGAGTGATTTAACACTCTTTAGCCTAGAAATGGTCTTCTGTTGTGAAAACAGTAGAGATGGACAGAACTGGCATGGAGGTCAGAATAGGGGCTGATTACTTACTGTCTCACATCTGTGCCACCAGTTAAGTCATTCCTATAAGTGGAAAGATGACTACGTTAACTGTGAAGTTAACACAGTCCAGGTCCAGGAAAGTTATTCTTCCTCTTTACTCAGCACTGGTGAGATGGAGTAGCATTGTCCAGTTCTTAGCTTCCCAGTACCAGAAATTTACAGATTTATTGAGGGCCACAAAGATGATGAAGGGACTAGAACATCTATCTGTGAGGAGAAGCAGACAGGACTGGGATCGTTCCACCTGCAGAAGAGAAGGCACTAAGGGATCTTATCAATGTGTTTATTAAATGTCTGATGGGAGGAATGAAGACAACAGAGCCAGACTCATCTCAGTAGTGCCTGATAGTAGGGCAAGAGGCAATGGGCATAAATTCCAACCATAACATTCAATCTCAAAACAAGGTAATCTTTAAAATGAAAATAAAAAAAAATAAACAAAAATAAAAACACTGGAGCAGGTTGTAATGTCTCTGTCTGTGGAGATATTCAGAATCCAACTGGACATAGTCCCAAGCAATCTGCCCTCGTGAAAAGTGTTTGAGCAGAGAGAATAGACTGGGATGGATCTCCAGTCTAACATAAACAATCCTGTGATTCTGATGAAGGAGAAACTACTTAGGACCACTTGGTTAGGCCTACAGTAAACAAAATGGGGATATATAATTAATAATAATGGGGTTAAGACCTTGGTAAAGCTACATGGAGGAAGCAAACAGTAGTTGGCTAGTGCTCAATTATGAGAGAAATCAAAACAGAGAATTGAGACATGTAATTCTGGGCATGCATGGTAGGAGCCTCTGGTGGTCTTAGACCCCCTACATCCTCATTTTCCCATCATCAGCTTCATCACAGTGACTTTTGGCTGACTGTTAGCTGCTGCTTTTCCCTGATTTGACAGATTTCCGTTGCTTGTTATGCCATAGTGAGCAGCGTTCTGTCTTGGTGCACTATTACCCAAAACAATGTGTGTGAAATCCAAGAAAAAAAGTCCTTGCACACAGTGGATGCAAAGGCAGAAGAAGTCTGCTATAACTTCAGTGCTTCTGTGAAGCAAGATCATTGAGAAGAAGAAGGCTGTTCACACACCAAGCAAAGCTAAGCTGGAAAGTTTTAGAACTAGCATAGCGTGCATTGATTCCTTTTCCTAAACTTATATACTGATCCCTATTGCTGAACCAGCCTATACTAACAGATGCTTGAGACAAATGCGTTAAACTGCTGTGACATTTAGTATTTACTGTTTTTTTTCCTCTTTAACAGCTGAACTTTGTTCGATTTTATCTTCCTTTGCTTATCCAGAAACATGAGAAGGTCATATATTTGGATGATGATGTCATCGTTCAAGGTAAGCTGTCTCCAAAAAGCAGTTTCCAACAGAATTGGAATAAAACTTATTGCAGCTTTCATGGTCATCTCAAAAAACAGGACCTAATGAAAAGCAAGGAAGCTGCTAGGAATGTTGTGCTTGTGAAAACTACAAGTTATCTGTTTATTTATTTAGAGGAAATTCTGAAAAAAAAAGACCTCTCTCTACATGTCTGCTGAATAGTTGGTTTTGATGAAAATTATACACTCTGTTTTCATTTAAATTGGATTTGTTCGATTGCTGAAATATATCTTGGTTTTCACTTTAGTGCTGCAGTATTTAGTTGTGCATGTGACTTGTGTTTCCTGCTAGCATTCAAATTCCCACTAATGCTGGCAGCACCTTATCCAGAATTGCTATTTGTTCTGGAGAGCAGGAGAAATTTACTCAGCTAGGAGGGCAAAAACCTGAATACGAAAAATGAGATTTTGAACATCAGCTCAAACTCCGTAGCAAATTTCAGATCATGACTGAAGATACTGGAGTTCCTAGACAAATAGGAGCAGTCAGCAGACACAAAAATCCTGAAAAACATCTACATATATGTATTTTTCATACAAATAAATCAAATTAGAGGAACAGTAGCCTTTTTTTTTCTTCTTTTTTAAAGATGAATTTCTGACCCCCCCACTTGAACTTCATTTCTCTTTCCTGCACCCATACAGACATTCACTAGAAAGGAGACTAATTCCAGTCTGAATTAACATCCTGGTAGGACTCAAGGCAGTATTCCCACTGACAGCCAGGAGGTGGCCATAGGGCTTTCTCTTTCATTAGGGTATGCCAGATGATGTTAGCTGATAGTGCTTCTGGACACACAGAGTAAGGCGCAGTTTTACATGACAGTTAATGGTAGGTTGCTGCCTACTCAAGTGGCCTCTCCTGTCCACAGGCAGCTCCTGTTTACATGTATCATATCTACAGCTCTGAAACAAGCTGACTCAGCTGCTTGGCCTGGCAGAAGACAAGCTATGTTAAAAACAAAACCAGAAACCAATCAACCAAAAACATAACAACAAAACACAAAACCCTTTTTTCTACTTCTTTCTTCAGTCAGCTTAGCTTACTCACCCTTGGGCACCATAAACATAGGGCTCAGAAGAGGAGAATAAGATTTGGACACGTGAGAGAAGAGGTGGAGGGTGGGGGCCTCTTTTTTGGCAGCTGCTTATTTGTAATGTGAGAGAGCACTCTGATGTGTCTGGAATGGGAGGGACTGAGAGCTCTGACATGGTAAGGTGTGAATGAGGATTTCAGGGTTTGACTTGGGGTTTATTTGTTGGTCAGCTGCTTTCTGAGGAGCAGTACGAATAAAACATGGTGAACTTTTGAAACAGGATCCAGAGGGGCTGTGTAGTCTCCTCTGAAAATATCCGCAACCCATCCAGACACTTTCCTCTGTAATGTACTGCAGGGAGCCTGCTTTAGCAGGGGGTTGGGCTACGTGATCTCCAGAGTATCCAACACATACAAGCCTGTGATTCTGTGTAGTGTTTATGTATTTATTTTTAATTAAAGAGGAGTGTGAGCCCTTCTACTGTGGCCAAGGGGGCAGCCTGTTGTAGGGTGGATGTGCATCATCATCACTGTTGGTGCTCCTCTTAGGAGACTGCTGGCTCCTCCCAGGTGAGGAACAGAGGGGATGTTGCCCTGGGCAGAGGGACCTCAGTCTGTGGCCCTGGCTGTGGCAGCTCCCTGTGTCCCAGCACTCACCACATTGCCACCCTGGGGGACGTGTCCTCACACAGCTCACCTCTGCTGCCACACATGCACTCCGTGGGGCCCTGGCTGCCTGAGCCAGGCAGGCCAGGGAAATGCAGGTGATGGTTGTAGGAACGGGCACTGAGAGCCAGTGTCAGCAGTGCCCAAAGCACAGCCCAGCACCCAAACCATCAGTCAGCATGGGGAATGCACTTCCTAAGAAGTGTAAACACAGTAGTATCAGGGGAAAAGGCACTTCTGAGGCAAAGAACTAATGGAAAGCATAGCTCCGAAACCATGCTTCTTAACAGGGTAATCAGCTTCTGCTTTAGTCGCTTTTGAATGTCCAGACCAAATGATTATCATCAGTATTCAATACATACATATGTAAAGACAAATGCTGGACTCTAATTTGAAATCATTCCCATGTTGCAAAATTCAGCCTTGATTGATGCCTGCTGAAACTGTCAAGTTTGTAACTAACGTATATGAGAATAGAAGTTACACTATCATCCTATCTGTGTAGTGGTGTGGTACATTTATTCTTGTACTCCTGAACTTTCTGTAAACAGGTGACATTCAGGAACTCTATGACACAAAGTTGGCTCCAGGCCACGCTGCGGCTTTTTCAGATGATTGTGATCTCCCTTCCACACATGAGATAGTTAGAAGTGTGGGGATGCAGGTAAGATGCCATTGTGTAATTCTAAACATGAGTGTGTCGACTCATAAATGTAATATGGTTCTGTATCTTCCCTGAAGTATGTATGTAGCAACAGGATGAGGGGAAATGTTTTTAAAGTGGAAGAGGGCAGATGTAGACTAGATATCAGAAAGAGATTCTTTACTGTGAGGGTGGTGAGACACTGGCACAGGCTGCCCAGTGAGACTGTGGATGTCCTCTCCCTGGAGGCATTCAAGGCCAGGCTGGATGGGGCTTTGAGAAACCTGGTCCAGAGGGAGGTGTCCCTGCCTATAGCAGGGGGTTGGAACTGGATATCTTAAAGGTCCCTTCCAACCCCAACCATTCTATGATTCTATGAAAGAGAGAGCATTCTTCTAATTTTTTAAAATAATTTTGTTGTGATATGGGGATGTTTGCAGTTGTCTCCTGGAATCATTTAAATCTCTGTCACTTTTTGGATTCTACCAATTTGATGTTGGCATATTGTTACACTGGTTTTGAGCTCTTCTGGAACACCCAGTGAAGACAGGGTAAATGGTGTTTGTATAATATGAATTGGGAGTGAAACTTGGAAAAAATGTTTGAAGTCCAATTCCTGAGTTCAGTTCCACAGAACTGCCCTCTGGGATTACAGCCATACCAGTGTCATGCTGTGTCATTTGGAGTAAGCTACAGAAAGACAAAGATGTGGTGAGGAGAGAGCTTTATGGAATTTCCATGGTACAATATTGTGGAATAAGTAATTCAGTAGCTGGGAGCTCTGTGCCTTTCAACCCCACATCATATGGAAATGGAGACCGGTAATCATCATCCACAAACTCAGCTTTGGGAGAGCATGTTTAGTAATACAGAGCTGCACTTACTCATACATTCATTGAGATTCACAGGGGATAAATATATTTCTTTTTTTTTTTTTTTTACTTCCCAGAACACATACATGGGATTCCTAGACTACAGAAAGCAAGCAATTAGAGACCTTGGCATCAGCCCCAGCACCTGCTCCTTTAATCCCGGCGTAATTGTTGCTAACATGACTGAATGGAAAAACCAGCGGCTCACAAAGCAGTTGGAAAAGTGGATGCAAAGGAATGTAGAGTATGTATAAAAATCTTGCTTTGCACTTAACTATAAACAGAGCATTAAAGTGTCACCTTCTGTTTATAAGCTCTTTAAAGATTGTAACTCTATAAACAGTATTGTCTTTGCTTCACGAAATCCTGAAGTAGATTTCCACATGCTTAAGTGTTATCTATAGTGTAATAGGAAATGCCACCTGGAATTTCAGTCCTGTTTTTAATCACAAACCACACTGAATCCTGACGGGTGCTGGGAACATGTGGTTCTTGTTTTGGGTAACCAACCTCACCTTGGTTCAAGCCACTCACAATCTTCCCTCCTTGAGGCTGGTTTAGAGAAGAAGGAATATTTGCTTGCTTTTTTGGGTCTCTCCACTTGGGTATCACATTTCTTCAATACCAATAGAAAACACTTCTTTCTCTGTAGATGAAATGAACCTGACAGGAAAGGTAATTTTTTGGCTTTGACTATGATGAAGTGTATGGGAACTGTTGAATCATGGCCTGAACCACTGATTGATCACTGAGGTGAGCACTGAGTCAGCTGTGGGAGCACAGGTGAAGGCAGTGCACCTGTGTGACCGGAAGGGGTGGAGTCTGACTCCACCTCTCCCAGACCCTGTTTAACGGCTGAACACCACTGGGAATGATCTCTTTCTGGAGATTGCTCCTTTCAAGTTTCCTACTGAGCCTAGGATGGGCATTTTCCTTTATTTTGGTTGTCTCTTTCCATCACGATACTCTTTTTAACTATACCGTCTGTAAAATATCTCAGCTACAAAACTATTTGGCATTATTCATTCTGTTAACCATACACAAAGTCATGAATATAGTGAAATAGTGTTCCCTTTCAGTTCATTGTTAATCAGTTTGCAGATTTGACACTTTCTTTCCCTGCGAAGGCTTACATTTAGGAAAGCTCCATTGAAACTTCTACTTTTGGACTTCATTGCTTATTGGTTATTTTCTGAATTGAACAAAGGAGGAAAGACACAAACACTGAGCATGTGAATGAATGAAAAACTCCTTGCCTATGGAACATTCTGAAAGGCCACTGCTGTGCTGAAGAGCTTGAAAAAAAAATCCCATGTGCATCACTGCAGATTCACTCTAGAAAGATGATTTTGTACCACACTAGCACATTCATGTTCCTTTTAGCTCAGTATTGAATCCACAGTGAAACAAGTTGCTTTGTTTGGAGTAGGAAAGAGCTTTTGAAAGGTATGTTTTTATTTGTTGCTTTGTGGCCTCTGAGTGCCTCCTAGCTGGACTCAGCAGGCAGCACAGTGTCCTATAGGCAGTGTGGCTGCTCCCATCTGCTGCCTGGCCAGGCCTGAAGCACTCTGTGGCCAGACATCTGCCTGCTGCCACTTAAGCCTCCCTTCCCAGTAATTTGGCTTTTTTTCCTTAACTCTGTCTTTCTCACAGAGCACCCAGGAAATTAATATCCATTAGATGCAGGTTTATACTAACCAGTCTGCCAAATTGGTGCTGAAGTTAACTTCAGGCCTCAAAGTTGGGGGCAGGTGGGAACCAGAGGGAAGACGGACACATGGCAGCATGTACATCATCTGAAGAAACCAGGCTGAAATAGGTTTGATTTCTTTACATTGACAGTTTTTTTTTTTGCTAGTGTAAACTTTTTCAGCATCAGAGAATACAGGCAGCATGCAGAATAGTCAGCTTCGTGTTGGGTCTGACTCCCAGCATGTTGCTTTGTAGCAGCAACCCACTCAATGAGAATTGGAATTGCAAACACAAGCAATTAACAGCGTTAGAAAGGAGTAACACTGAAAATGAGGCTAGTCAGAATACTTCTATTTTTAGCTGATTTTTGTACTAAAGACTCTTTGATTAAGTTTTGAATGTTTTCTTTGTTCTTTTGCAGAGAAAACCTCTACAGCAGCACCCTCGGGGGAGGTGTGGCAACCTCACCAATGCTGATTGTATTTCATGGAAAGCATTCCACTATTAATCCTATGTGGCACATACGGCATCTTGGTAAGTTTAACTTTCCACCATTTGCAGCTGGAACTCAATAAACCCAGAGGTTGGACTCCAGAATAATTTATCTAAATTTTCCTAAATTGTGAAGAAGAATGGATGAAAGATCTGCACAGACACAGAGTGAAAAAAAAATAAATAACGGTAGTAGTTGGCATTCACCTGACAATGGTGACTTATCCTGAGAATGCCTCAGCTAGCGCAGCAAAACAAACAGTATGATGAAGCTGTATGTAAATCCCAGCTACTGGGATGTTGCTGTTGAGAGGAAGCTGAGATTTTTCAGATGCAGAGTTAAAGAGGCCTGAAATTGAAAAATGCTGTTCTATTACACAGATAGTTGCCTACTGACAGGTGAAACCATGCTAATCGGGCTTTCTAAAAACAAACGTATTTACCTCATTGCTTAGTGTCTTCCAGTATTGAAAGCTGGATTTTATTCCATGTACTCATGCAGGTTGGAGTCCTGATACCCGGTATTCAGAGCATTTTCTTCAAGAAGCTAAATTACTTCACTGGAATGGGAGATATAAACCTTGGGACTACCCCAGTGTTCACACTGATCTCTGGGAAAACTGGTTTATTCCTGACCCTTCAGGGAAGTTCAAATTAACGCGTCCTGACAGCTGATACCGACAAAACTTCAACGCATTCAAACCCTTTGGTTTGCAGTATGCAAAGAGTTGGAGATGCAACACATCAAATTGTATACCTAACTGATTGTAGCAAGTTGTTTCTTAAATATTGCCATAAAATAACCATCAGTTTTGAGGGCTTATGGGTGGAGCATTAGTTACACAGTTCACATTGTTTTTTAAACTTTCAAATAAGGGAACAAGTTTCCTTTACAATGAAATACTGTCATTAAACATTTCCTGAGGTGAAGTCAGACAGCGTGCTTCAGTGTGAGGTCCAGTGTCTGCCAGTAGAGAAAAGAAAATCTACAAAGGAAACTGCAGTAGTAGATAAGGTGCCTTTAGTCTACCAGGTGACAAGGAGCAGCTCAAAATTAAAACTTAAGCAGCATTTTAATGCGTAGAATTCAGTTGGTGATCATTCTGCAGAGTTTCTCTGCAGAATGTATTCGTGCAGTCAGTGCACAACATCCTGTAGCGTATTTTAGTCACCAGTAGCAGAATGCAAAAGGACACTCAGACACTGATACAATTCCTGATTTTATTGTGAAACAGAGAGAGACTTAAGACAGATTTAAGAACCTCTGGATTACTGTAATGAAAAGAGCACCGGTCCCGAGGGAGTACACAAATTGCAGTACTGAGTGAAACAGTCATTATACACTTAACTGTATTTTGCACTTAGTAGGTGTCTCTGTTCCAGAAGAGACCTTTCCCTTCAACTCGAACAGGAGAGCAGTACAGTAGCTCTGTATTACTGTGCTGCCTCACCAGCAGTGCTAGTTACATGCTTCTAATTTTGCTGAAGAATAAAATTGAACTGTAACAAATCCCTGATGTGAGGTACTTTGAGCACCTGCGGGAAAGCATCCATGTAAACAGCAATATGTGATACAGTACACTTTAAATAACAGACAAAGACAAATCCTATGCCGTTTTGACAACATATGGAGCAGCTTTATGCTGAAGCTAATCAACACAATCATCACGCACACTTTCTTGATTTCAGACACTCAGAATTAAGCCACATCATTTGGGGAGAGAACTGTAAACATCATGCCTGCCTCACAACAGGATGGCAGCGTGTGAGCTCAGCGCGAGCTGTTACAGCAGGATTAGTATCCACACCAGCTAAGTGCACTCAGTGCATGCCAACTGTCAGTGGCTGTGAGGAAAGGATAAAGCACCAGTACAGGAACCTCTGACCAGCACAGAGTGCAGGGACACTGTTTGTATCTATTTTTCAAGTATGTGAAGCACCTTCTCTCATAAGATCATCAAAACGTGAACGTTTTGATCAGCTTATTGCTTTTACTTCACCTCTTCATCACATGATAGAAGAGGGAAAGTAAATGATGGTTAGGCACATCCACAGAATCTCCTTTCTTTCTCAGTCGCCAATGTTGGCCAAAAGTGTGTATTGTTTGAGCAAGTTCCACGAAGAAAGCTGTAGTTCCAACAGCTGTCACCTTAATTCATGGAACAGCTGCCCTTGTCTTCAACTTAGTACTTTTTTACACATAAGATGTGCAAGAAAAGCACCCTCTAAAGTCTTGAAGAGAAATTAATGTAAAAAACTGCTAAATTACAGTGTTCTTTCACCTTGTGCTAACTGTACCTGACACAAATAACAGAACTGCAGTTGGGTTTTTCCAGGGAATACTGCTTATCGATTCCCTGCCATATAAACTGTTGTTCACGTGCTGAAGTTCAGGAGAAGAGAATAATCAGAAAGAAGTGATCAACAAATGCCACAGATTTAGGAACCACTTTTTTTTTAAAAAGGAATGCCAGTTCCTTACACTACAATTTAAGGGAGAAAGAGATGGAATGATAAGAGCACCTTATTCTAAGACTAGAATATTTTAAGCCCTATCCTGCATGACACAGATTTTCCTAACCAGTGTTGAGTTGTCTCTGCTCCCTTAAACCTGACTATGGTCCAGTCACCGAATAGACAGAGCTCTCTATTCCTGCCCTGAAGTGCAACGGGAGTCTTAAAAAGCACCATTTGTTTAACTGTGCATGATTAAAAACATCACTTCATGTAAGATAAGGGTACACTTCCCATTTTCCCCTGTAGATATAAAAGGACTATGAGACATCCAAATATCAATGCATCAATAAAAAGTATACTGCCACTCTTACTCCTACTTTACAGTTTGTGGAATAAAATTAACGCCCTAATAAAGTCTTCACAAATGAGAAAGCAGTTTGTCAAAAACTGCAAGAAATGGTATACATTAAATATAAAACTCATATACAAAAAAAGGCCTAACTTTTTGTCTTTTTCTTTTAAAGTTTGGACAGTTCCTTAAAATTACCTAGTTCATTGATTCAAGCCTACCACACACTTACTTAGGACTATAATAAAATAACTAAGGGAGATAAAATACTATTAAAATACTTCAGTTGGAGAACCGAGGTACCAATCTTGATCACTGCATTAAAACTGCAGCATGTATGCATAGCTGAGAAGAAAGAGCTCTTATGCACTGCTTCCCTCTCGTTCTTGCGTCATACCAGCACTGAATTCTGGAATCTGGTCTGCAAAGGACTGTGTCATCCATTGTCCATTAGGAACATCACTGAAAGATGACCCCTCACAGTACTGTGGGTCGGTGGGTGCTAAGAAAGAAACAAAAACAAAGTACAGTTGAAAGTGCAGGTGAGACCAACAACTAAAACCAACACCACATAAAAACATCTAAAAAAGGTATTTGTAGTTTCCATCTTCCCTTGTACTTTTCAGCTACCTACTCAGGCTGCGGTTCAAACTTATTCTTTTTGACTGTCTGCTTTTGGAGATCCAAATCATTCCCCCTGGTGGGTTTTCTTCATAAATTCTCTGAAGAATGACCTTAAGGGTGGCACAAGAGTCTGAGTGCTTAAGTGAATACTTTACAGCGTTTTCTGAGTAAAATTCTTCTTAAAGGGACATTCCCTTTGAGAAAACAGGGTAAGTATAACAGCATTGAATTTGTCAGTCGAGTTGAGATTAGGACTAAAAACTCACAACACTGAAGAAAGTGGCAGTTTACTTCTCACGCTGTTTCTTCATCTTTTCGTTTTTGTAATTAGTGGAATGTGGGGAAATAAAATTCCCAACATCCCAGTCACAGCAGTATTACTAGACTCATGTTTCTGGTCTTCAAACTGTATGGCCACTACACCAGCTATTCTAACACAGATTAATTATTTGGATTACAGTGTTCAAATACTCCCCCTTCATTTGCCCCACCAATAATAGAACAACTTCACTTATCTGTCACATCATTCTCTGGCTTTGCTTTCCTTAGGAATGAAACTAATGAGGTGTCAAAAAGCATGACACATAAAAGTAAACATTTATTGTTTTTTTTTTTTCAGCCCTCCCTCCCACCAAGACTACACATTCCCTCTGTTATATGAGAGTTTAACTGCTGCTGTGCTTTAAATATATTGTATGAATTGTGGAAGTTGCTGAAAGGGCAGAAAATTAAGTGGATGGAATGGTTATAAGAAATGATACAGAAGGGTTTAGAGAACGAATGCCCCAAGTGCCACTCTTTACCAGTTCCATTTGAAGAGAAATTGCACTGTTCGCTTTCATATGGTGCACGATCACAGTAAGCTCCCCCATATGCTGCTTCATAACCTGGATCATATTTTTCTTCTTTGACAGCCATCTTTTTAGCATCCTCTGCAGAGAGAGAAGACCTCAAATATTAAGAACAGAAAGCACTCATAGAACATTTTTAATAGAGACGCATGAAAAAAAACCCCATACATTTCATAAGATAATTCCGATAAGCACTCTACCTTGTGCAAGCTGTAAGTCAAACGTGTACTGCACTTCCTGCACCTCTGTGTTCGGTGCAATGCCCTTCAGCTGATCCCTTAAGTCTTTTAGCTTTATGTAATAATGAACTTTATCTTGTGCACGAGGAAACTGAGCACATCTTGCACTGGACGATGGCATAACGTAGCAGAGCTTAAAACAAAAAGCAAGAAAAATCGCATTACTGATCCCTGCTATTTAATGCATCAAGAGTAATTTGACAGTTAAGCTCATGTTATTGTTTTGAATTTTTGCACAAACATCCACTTAAGGTGTTTCGGGAGAAGATAAAAGAAGTTCATTTCTCCTGTCCAGCTGGCTGTCTTGCTCTAAAGAGAAGGGCTGAATATCAGCTGATGAAGCCAAGGCTGATCTCAGCGCTTGTTTACATGCTGTAGGAGAAGTAATACAAATATGTGTTGGAATAATTACAAGCATAAGCCAGAGGGGGAAGCACACTGCAGAGCTCTGTGAATGAGTGGAGCTCACAGCCATAAACGCTGCAGAGCGCATGAGAGTATACAAATCCAGCAAGAAAAGCATCATGAGTTAATAATTAGCCTTGCTTCTTGGCCAAGTGTGCCTACGCCACACAACTTAATTGAAGCCAACTTAGGTGTTTCTGTTTCTGCTGGCAGCCCTAGCTAAGGGCTTGGAGTTAGTTCAGAAAAAAGGAATGACAGCCAATGTATTAATTACAGCACAGCATTTATGGACAAGAACTTGTCAAGAGGGGTATTTATTTATCTTTCTTACAAGTGCATTTCCTGCAGAAGTACTTAAGAGCTACTCAAGAAGGAAGCATTTTATCACCAACAGTTCTTCAGGTTCCGATGGCAACACTCCACCATTAGAGAGGGACAGCTTAAACTGCTTAAACTTGAAGTGTTGATAATTTGAGACGGATAGAAAAACATCCCAGAAGTTTGAACTGAGCAGGTAATGAAGCTCTGGATCAAGCTGCCTTGGCAGGCAGTGCAGTAGCCTTTGCTGGGGTTTGTAAGAACGGGCTAAACACACCTATCTTTGATGATACATAGCTGGTCTCTTGGATACCTTCCAGCACCAGATGCCTGTGATAAACGAGTACCTTCCAGCTGGAGATGCCCATGATTAGTGCACTCTTCATCAAACTGTTGTACTTAAAGCATCCAATTTAATTTCAAGCTGCAAATCAGCTTAAGATGACTGAGGCTGCCTGAAGTGCTTGGGCATGCTCAGAACAGAAATGCTGCAGTATGTAAGATCAATCATGGATTTCCTATTCAGTTTTCCCAGCTTTGGTGCCCGGCATCAAAACCCAGTAGTATTAGCATACAGGTAATTGGACACATAATCAGATGGAAGTAGATGATACTTACAAAGGCACATGTGTTTTATGAATATTTTACATACTCCTCAGAAAATGAACACCTGTAAATATCTAAGGTAGGCAAAAAGGTGATGCTGGACTCTTCTCAGCAGTGTGTGGTGATAGGACAAGGGGAAATGGCCACAAACTGAAGCATAGGAAGTTCAGCACAAATGTGTGTGGGAACTTCTTCACAGTGCAGTGACGGAGCACTGGCACAGGCTGCACAGAGAGGTGGTGGAGTCTCCTTCTCTGGAGATGTTCCACACCCACCTGGACGCCTACCTGTGCAACCTGGGCTAGGGAGCTGCTTTGGCAGGGGGGTTGGACTCAATGATCTCTAGAGGTCCCTTCCAACCCCCACAAATCTGTGATTACTGTAAGTGGGTGTAAGCCCTAAGATTTCATTAGTTTTGAAATAACGAAAGAAGAGTGCTCTCAGTACTTACAGTTTCTGTCTCTGGTACCTTGTGTGGTTGTAATCCAAACTCCAAGTTCTTCACTCTTATTCCAAAAACTTCTCTACTAAAAATTTCATAGATACCTACAATGAGAAGACAAGATGAGTGGACAGAAAAGGCTACTAGAACAAACTCATTCAAAATTCAGATTCTCACATTTTCCATTGAAAGCTGCTATACGAGGTTTATACTTCTGTAGTTTCTGCATCAGAATTCGCCCTCCTTCCCGAAACTCTTTACTAAAAGACGAAGTAAAAAAAGAAAAGAAAAAACATTACTCAAAATTATAATCACAACTATTAATGAATTAACAAGCATGATGTTCTCTTGTGTTATCCTGCCTGGAGAGGTCTTTGCTTCCAGGTGTTGTCCTTTCCACCATATTTGTAAATCCAATGCCATATTTATGAGGTAAGGTGTGGTCATCCATATGGTTCAGCTGTTCGTTACTTAGACCAGACATGAAGAGACATTTCCCTACAAAATAGGAAGATAGGTATTTGCTTACACACAACAGCAATAAAAACCACCACCACCAATAAACCTTTGACTACCAGGGCACAGAAACGGAATGCTGAAGGGACAGTCTATGTTAATAGAGCATTCAGAAAGACTGTTATCCTACCTACGCAAGTTCAAAACAGCCAAACTTACTTCACCTATTGCAGGAGGCCAGAAAATCCCCAGGGAACAACAGGAATCCCTCACCACGATCACGTACATGGAAACCAGACTTACATTCGAGATGTTCAGTGCAGAGCTTTAGATTTTGTGACATTTGGAAAGGGCATGAATGAGATCAGAATGGATTTTGGGGGGAACAAAGTGGCAAATACAATAAGAGCTTTCTCTTACATCTTTGTCACAGTTTCTTATTCCACTTGGCCTCTCTGACAGAACATACCGACATCTTAAAATGATAATTAACATAAAGAAGTACAGTTTGGGTGGTGTGTGGTGTCAATCCCTAAGCACAGGTTAACCACAGGTAGTTCTTAATGATCCAGCAAACTTAAAAATGCTTGGATTTGTCACAGCACATGTATCTAGTCTGCTTCTTGATGAACGAGACTATTAGATCAGCTAGTTTGCAGAACACTAGGAAATAATACCTGACTGACTGGTCTGCTGGGTTCCAGAAGCTTTTTGGCTGGAGTATCACATGGCTGCAAATCAGCCCATGTGGAGTTCCCTATTGTCAGGGCTGGAATTACTCCCACTGCATAAAACAGTGTATTTCAGCAGAGCTCACATACAACCCTTCTTTATGAGAGCATTCTGCAGAAAATGTTATTTAAATAGAAAAAATACGTTAAAAAACAACTGTCTGGAGAATCAGGTATGCTGCATATGCAGTTGGTTGCTGTTTCACCAGGAGGAAGCTCATTCAGCAGAAATTAGTGTCTGTATAAGGAAGAGGACTTGCCGAAATGCTTCCTAGGGAAAACGTGGATAGTTTTGTTGTGAACCAGAAATTGATGCCTACTGACTTCCCCTTGATAACCCAAGAACTTGCTGTTCAATTTTTATTCCTAATGTTGCACATGAAGGAGTTACTTAGTAATACAATCCGCTAAACTGCACTGACTTGACAACTCTAAACCTTGTATTTTATTCCTTTTTATGTATGCTATCTGTCAGAAGAAGTTATGGGATTTCAATCAGAGTGCTAAAAGCAAAATCCCTCTTTCCACTCTTCCTATAAAAGCCCCAAACAGCTTAACTAAAGTACCACAAGTTCAAACAGTTCTACAAATTCCATAAAGAGAAAGCAAAAGAGAATACATACAGAAATGGTTTCCAGGTCCAGGGTAATGATGCCCTTTGTAAGCTGCCATCAAGCCAGGGTTTATGCCAATCTGCAAAGCAAGATACCAGCTCATTTTAGCCACTGGAACACGGCTCACTGGTCAGGAATGGAAGTTACAGGAAGGAAGCCTATTCAGTTCTCTGAAGTTACTGACGATAAACAAAAGCACATTACTCATATCTTCCACCATCACCCAAAAAAAGTGTAGGGTTTCACTGAGAGGTGCAGTGTCAAAAGAGCAGCCTCCTAGCATGCTTCACAGCCACTGGTAAAGTGCCAAGTCATGTTCTTTCACAACTACGTACTAAACATAAACCTCACACTTCTCAGAAATTACAGTCACATCACTAGAATTTTAAGCAGAAAACACAAAGCAGTTGTACACACAGGATGCACTTGAAAAACTTGATGTCAAGATCTTGCAAAGGCTAAGTAACACAGATAAATATTGAAGGAACGTAAATCACAACTGCTGTGGCTGCACTGTAAAAGACAACGTAGACCATTCCCACCAATTCTGTAACTGTGAGTTACTTACTATTACGATGTCCAGATCGAAGGTCAAAATATCAGGTAGAGTCTTTGTCAGCAGCTCAGCTTCAGACACACCATTAAAACGATCCACTTTTCTTTTCACTTTAAAAGTATCTGTGATCTTTTCTTGTTTCCCTTTTGACTTGGTTGGTTTTTCTTTCTTAGCAGCAGGCTTTTTGGGTTGCTTTGGCTCAGTTGCTTTGGCTTTTCTCTTTCTTCCACCTTTTTTAACTTCTGAAACATAGAAAAGGTTTTTTTGTACATTTCTAAGGCTGCAGCGTGAACATTCCAACAGGATAAACTACACATATGACTACAAAAGAAATCAAACAGAAATCTGCCTTCAAAATTCATGAGATCAAACAATTATCAGATGAATTTCAGTATTCCAGGCTCAGCAAGCATTCAGCTTGGGTGTCTCTGTATCACTCACAGGCAACTATGCTGATGTGGGATACAAACCAACAATAAGCTCAAGGCTACATTATGTTGTTTACACTCTGTACGCAATGATCTTATGGAAACAGTTTCTCTTGTTTTGGAGACTATGCCAGAACATGAAAGTTCAGGTTCCAAGAATGCTGAAGTGAATTCTAGTCTACTATGCACTCCTCAGCCTCCAAATAGGAGAATGCGTTGTTACAGATCACATAACGTATTGAGGAAACTGACCTGCATATCAAAGCAGCAGGTCTCAGGGTAAGGTCTGAACCTGTCATGACCACAAGCATAGGGACTGAATACTGCTTCAACTGTTCACAGTTTCTTGTTTATAGAACAGACACAGCCCAATGCATCATGCAGCAAGGTAACATGAGAGCTTGAGGGCCCAGGGTTACACCAGGGTTTACTTCTGAGCTGTTTCACTATTTGCTAACAAGTGTTATTAGATGAATATAATTAATCAATACTTTCTCAAAGAGTACCACAAAAAGGAAACCCAGCAGCTCCGAAGAAGGTGTTTATTGAGACAAATCCATACACATACGTTTATTCCAATCAATTTCTAAGATTTTAGCTCTCTCAGCCCAGTCGAGCTACCTTTAGGAGGCTCCTGAGCAAGGTTTGGCTCTGGAACGCCCTCTAGAGTCGGCTGCTCAGTCATGGCTTCCATGGTAGGCGGCGCAGTCATCATCTGGTGGAACGGAAACGTGTAAAAAGCTTGAGCTTGCTGGAGATAAGCGTAATATCTTAAAGAGAGAGAGAGAAAAAAAGAGGCATGATTCATCAACAATTTAGGAATTTAGGGATGTACCAAAGGGGCTATAAACGGCTACCTTTATCAAGACTGTCAAGCACCCACTCACGTCCTCCAACTACTCTATTAATAATTACTCATCTCCATTAAGAANTTATTAGATGAATATAATTAATCAATACTTTCTCAAAGAGTACCACAAAAAGGAAACCCAGCAGCTCCGAAGAAGGTGTTTATTGAGACAAATCCATACACATACGTTTATTCCAATCAATTTCTAAGATTTTAGCTCTCTCAGCCCAGTCGAGCTACCTTTAGGAGGCTCCTGAGCAAGGTTTGGCTCTGGAACGCCCTCTAGAGTCGGCTGCTCAGTCATGGCTTCCATGGTAGGCGGCGCAGTCATCATCTGGTGGAACGGAAACGTGTAAAAAGCTTGAGCTTGCTGGAGATAAGCGTAATATCTTAAAGAGAGAGAGAGAAAAAAAGAGGCATGATTCATCAACAATTTAGGAATTTAGGGACGTACCAAAGGGGCTATAAACGGCTACCTTTATCAAGACTGTCAAGCACCCACTCACGTCCTCCAACTACTCTATTAATCAGGCAGTGAATTACTCATCTCCATTAAGAAGTCCAACTGCTTAGCAGCCACAAGGTGCTGCTACACCCCACACCAACAGCCCAGCTCTCCCATGACTGCTATAGAGTAGAAAAACCACAACAATTCTAAGGACAGCACAGAGCTTTCCCATAACACTGAGGAAATCTGCAGCCCACATCAGCCAGGTCAGTTGTCTATCAAACGTGCTGCCAACTTACAACACAACTGAGTTAAAACTCTTGGGACTTTTAAGTTTCCCAACTTTCACATTTTCGTAACACTACAGCAGCTACATTATCTCATGGGACACTGAACAGCTGAGTCATTTTGGGCTATGAAATATGACAAGTACACAAATCCTTAGCTATTACGCAGATTTTCAGACAGCTTTAAGAAAGAGTGACAGATGCTGTCCAGTTATCTCCCAATGGGTGCCAGCACTTATTCTGTGTGTAAGTGTCCATACACAGAGAATCAACCTCCATCCATGCACACATTGCTACAAACAGCTTTGTTGTAACACATACGCCCTCACAGCCCAAAATAAGCTGTTTCATACCATCAGTCCTTTGTACCTATGTAGGCACTTTGTCCATAGTTTCTACTGCAATACAAATTACAGAATCACAGAACTGTAGGGGTTGGAAAGGACCGCTAGAGATCATTAAGTCCAACCCCCCTGGCAAAGCAGGACCTCTAAGACCATCTAGTCCAACTGTCAGCCCACCCCCACCATGCTCACTAACCATCTTTCAGTGCCACGTCCACACCTCCAGGATGGTGACTCCACCAACCTCCCTGGGCAGACTGCTCCAGTGCATCACCACTCTTCCTGAGAAGAAACTGTTCCTAACATCTGACCTGAGATTCTCAACCTGACAGATTCCTGGGGAGGAGATTTTCTGATCACAGTACATAACTCCATAGCTCAGCTGCTGGATTGGTTCTATTTTAAATAAAACATTCACACACTTACAAAGCTGACATTAAGATTTACACCAGGGAGCACAGCTGAGACATGAGGACTGTGGCTGACAATGTAATAAATGCAGAACAGAATCAGCTAGAGATCTAATTAACGAGATCTAAACGAGAGGGTCTAATCGGAAAATGGTCTCTAATGAGAGGCCTTCTTATGTGTTGTTATTGTGTATAGAGAAATCCCTTCCTATAAAGGGAGCAAAGTTCCCTTTAAAGAGAGGATGACTTGAGTGTATACCAGACATGTTCTCCACCCTCCCACTGGTGAGATGAAGGAGGGCCTTTCCCTTCACCTTTGACATTCATAGGAGTTTATAGATCACTTTTCTTGCACGAGTTCAGATACGTAATGCCTTGCTAACGCCGAACGGAACAACAAATAAATATTTCCAATTCCAAGCGGCGATTTAATCCACTGCTTCATCTCAAGCCGCACACGACAGAAAGGACGACAAAGGCCAAAAACCACGTCCTCCACAACAAAACCAGACGTTAATACTTAGAAATTCCACCTTCTCCACACAGAGGCCCGCACCAACGCGGGTCGTTCTTCACACGCAAGGATCCCCCACACGCGCTTCAATCCTCCGACCCCTCACAGCTCCTCCTCACACAGACCCGAGGCCTCCGGCGGCACTGCCCCGCCCGGCTCAGGGCGAGGAGGACCACACGAGGCCGGCCCCGGGCAGCGGGAAGAGGAAGACGACGGCGCTCCCCCCCGCGGCGCCGCCCCGCGCTACCTGCCCAGCTCCTCGGCCTCCATGGCCGAACGCGGCGCCCCGCCGGCGGCCATCGGGCTATTGTCAGCGTCGCCCCCCCCCTCCTCCCACCTCCGAGCCCCACCGACCTGCCGGGCAGCCCCGCGGCACGTGATCAGCGCCGGCCAATGGCAGCGCGCGATTGGGCAGGCGGGGGTGGAGCCGGCTGTGCGGCAGCCTGGAGGTGTGACGCGGATCCGGCGCGCCGCTCGCTGGGAGGCCGCCATGCCCGCTGGGGTGCCGTGGTCCACCTACGTGAAGGCGCTGGCTGCCAGCATGCTGGCCATGTTCGCGGGAGCAGAGGTGGTGCACCGCTACTACCGGCCTGACCTCGTACGTACTGCCGTGAACTAACTACGTTCTAAAAGATGCAGCCTTTATAAAAGGCAATAGCGGCTCTGTCAGCGGGGAGATAAGTATTGATGGAAATTGCAGCCTCAAAGCTGTGCTGCGCGTCCTGTCAAATGGCCGAGGGCAGCTTTGTGCCTTTCAGCAAACTGGCTGTGCTTCCTTCTCCTCCTTTAATTCAGAGTATGCCTTGAAATTGAAGTCAGATTACAAAGACAGTAGGCTCACTAGATAATAGGTTTAACATATCCTGCTTGTAAAGATTAGTATATTCAACAAGGTGCAATGACAGTTTGGATATAATGCTATCTCTCGCAGTGTTTTTGTGAGTTCAGTTTTTTCTTCTGCAGCAGTGACATCTTTCTCTGCTTTTAACAGAGCATACCTGAAATACCTCCTAAGCCTGGAGAGCTGAGAACGGAGCTGTTGGGTCTGAAAGCGAGATCAAAAAAAGCTGAAACATCACAGCATTGACTGCAGTTTGTTTCTTGTGTTTTGAAAACTACATAGGTTGCCCTAAAAGTAAAGCCAATTTATTTATTCTTTGCTTCTGTGGAAACTACAGCTGATACAAAAATCACAGTAAATGCATGAGCAAGTTTCCAGCTACACAGCACTCTCTCTCCACGTAGTCACCACCGTTAGCCAGTTTGTGTGGATGAACTGATGGCAGCACTCTTCATTTCATGGTGTGACAGTTGTGTGTGGCCATCTGGGACATGGTTTGTCTTTCACATCACTGTTGCTCCTGCTGAAACACAGCACCCACCATTTCAAGCTGCTCACATCCACTGGTTGGTCTCCGTAATCATTCACAAGTGCTGATGAATGTCAGTGGGTGCATTTTTTTCCATGTGGAGGAATTCAGTGATGGACCTTTGCTAAATATGCACTTCCACATCAGATGGCAGTCAGAGATCTGCTGTTGTCTTTTGCATGGCAACAAAACATAGCAGAACACTGATGGGGAGGTTCAACTTCCGTTGCTATACCACCAACATCCACTTCTGACATCATGGACCAGTGTAATAACACAGGAAGTATTACTTTTGGAGCAGCCTTCATAAGATGGATAGAACATTTATTCAGTTCTCTCAACTGCAGAAGTCCATTTCATACCGAAGCTTTTCTTCTTTCTTGAAATTAGAATTGTATGCAGCATACATTAAGAATAAACTTATGACAAATACTGTTAAAGGTGTAATATGCTGTGTACCAAAACATATATTAATTTGGTTTGATCCTGATTTGCAGTGTAAATGTGCTTCAGAATAAGACATGTGAGTTCACACTTGGCTAAATTTAAGGGAGTTTGAAACTCTTAAGCTGATGTCTTGATTGCAGCTGGGATGATCTTCCTACTAGTTGCTATAGTGCTGTGTTTTGGATTTAAGATGTGAATAATGCTGGTAACAGTTGCTGAGTAGTGATTATACCACGTCCAAGACATTTTGGCTTCTGCTGCACTGCCAGCAAGAAGCTGGTGAAGTGCAAGGAGCTGAGAAATACAACCAGGACAGCTGCCCCAGCTGGCTAAGTGTCAATGTTTGTTGCACGTGGTGGGCCCTGCTCTCGTGGAAGTGGCTGTTAGCAGTGAACAAAGCTCTTGTTTTGCTTTCACACACGACTTTTACTTGAGCTAGTGAATGCTTTTACATCAATCTGTGAGTTTCTTCTTTCCAATTCCCTTCCCCTGCACTGAGGGGCGCTGTGAGGGAGCAGCTGGGCAGTACCAGGGTCAAACAGCAGCTGATTAGCAAAGAGAACAAGTTTAGCCTATTGAAAAGTCAAGTTCTATGGCCAGGCATTAGTCCTAATGAGCTTATCTGTTCCTCTGTAGTAGGACACCACTGAACCGTTGGCATTTCACACCTCTGTAGACTACAACTGTTTTGTTCAATGTAATCCAGTCAACTGTGGCATTGACAAAATAAAGTCTCTTCACTAGAGCACAAAGGGCTCCTAGTGCTGGCTAACTGCCAGAACAGCAGCTGGATTGGCTTTGTGTTATTGACAGGAAACTTAATTTGGGCTACTGTCTTGTTTTAGTTAAAAACACATTACAGATTTACTGTAGATTAACTAAAATTATGTATGTGTACTCAATGCATTAAATATTACGGCTGCTTTTGACAGCCGTGGATATTCAGAACTCTGAAACAGCAATTATAGGTTTACTGTTCAGGCCTCACAGTTTCTCAACAAATTCTTACACCAAGAACTCAGCAAGATGCATGAAGTAAACACGCTACAAAGAGGGGGTACCTACCCCCTTCTGAATGGTACACAGCAGAAGGGGAAGACTTCTTTCCTCTTGTAGCAGAAAACATCTTACTAGGCTCAGTTGCAGTGGGACTCCTTTCGTTGCCCCAAAACGAAGGTGAAGATGAGACTGATGCTGTTTACCTCAGCACATCTGAGAACAAAGGAGCAGTTTACTGAAGAAAGATGAGGCAATCCACCTGTATTTCATTCCTGCTCTAGCTAACAGCATTTTCAGTTATCCTTTTAAAGAGTCAGGATTTACTAAGCCTCACCCTGAGTTACAGAATATCACTGCTGTCATTCTGCCATTGCCTTACAGCACAAGATGCGTTCTACTTCAGATCAGATTAAAGGGCTGCAGAAGACTTAATCACATTCAGCTAATGGAAACTGAGCAGCAGAGAGTACACTTTGCTCTGGGGGAAAATCACTCTTGAGTGCCCATCCAGTAGCAGCAAAGCTGCTACTTTGGTACACCAGGTCTGACAGCAGTGGCACTCCCCAAAACAGTACAACTACTGCAGAAAAAGAAGTGGCCTCAGTATGATTGCAAAGCTTTTTCCTGCAGTGATGTTGTTCTACACAGTTGACAGAAATAACTGAAGAAAACAACAGCATGCTCATGCCTATTAATAGCAAACACTTGTCACTCCAGGGAAAAGAAAGCATCGGGACCACAGCCATGTTGCACATGATATCCTCAGTTGAGGAAGAAGCACAAAGCATGACTATGAAGTGCTCTCTTTATTATTTCTGAAATGCAATCAGGGCATCCTAGAACCAACCAATGCAATGAGAACTTCAGCCACAGAACAGAGCAAAGTTTGTTTAAAGTCTACAAGGAATTAACAAGTTGAAGCAGCAAAACAATCCTATGCTTCTAGTAACATTTGTTAGATCTTTGAGCTGCAGTAACAGACATACAGTAGCCTGAGCCACAGTTGTTACTCAGGCTGGTCAAACACAGACAGACATGTTTCTTACACATAATGGCTGTTTGAATTCATATTTTAAGCTGTCATGTTCCAGATGCACACAGATATTTTTAGGAAGCAGTAAATCAAAACCTCAGAAACAGCTGACTGTTACAGAGTACAAATGAAGCTGCACTGTGACATACTAAGAGGACCATGCCTTAAGAAAAAACTGCTGCCTAAAGGAATATAAAGGAATACTACAGTTGATACTGTTACCTGCTGGAATGGCACCCTGGAATTGGGCCATTCAGCCTCCTGTAACAATGTATAACTGTATTTAAGACACTACTGCTGTGAGCAAAAAAAATAAACAAGCAAAGCACTCCTTCCACTCAATAAATTAAGCTGCTGTATTAGCATCAAGCAGCATACTTAAAGTCTGTGCCTCTGAATAAGCCCTAACAGTAACACCTCACTAGCATATGGCATTTGTACTTGCGACATGGAAACAGAGTGCTTGAGCAACACCAATCTCATGAAAGTAAACGCAAAGATAGAAAGCAACCTCTTATTGTTTAATAGCTTCACCTAATTAGAAACTTGACTTAGATTTCAAGACTCAAATTTTACTCTCACATGCCTAGTTAACAGCTCTACTTGAGAATCAATTCTCTTTAGAGTACTACTCTGAAGTACTTTCACAGAGGAAGGCTAATAAAGTCAATGTAAACACCATGCACCAACTCTGTGAAGGTTTGTTTCAAATCAGAGACACTAATGAGAGAATGTAGTGCTTCATTTAACCACATAAAGCTAGTACAATAAAGTGGTGCCCCCTGCTCAAACTATCTGTGTTTCACAGTATTTCATATGGCATTAACAGATTTAGCTTGCATTAAATTAAGTACTTACAGTGGTTTGTCATAATGGTAGAACAAGAGTTAACAACTAACTACAAAGAACTTCAACGTTAAAAGAAAAAAGGATAGTGTAGGCCCACCATAGCTGTAAGGAAATCTACTTGAGTTAACAGCAGAGTTGCTACAGTGGGATATAGTGTGATCTCCCAGACACATCCAGTTGTTCTTAAGACCTTTAAAGGGAATTACCTTTACTCATCTCAGCTGTGAAAGCTACCACTTCCTATGCTGTAAAGTGCAATCAAGTCACACAATTCAGTACTAATATTTTAAATGTATTTTGAAAAGCCTGCTACAGGCAGCACTTGGTTTATCAAGTTCCTTTTCCACACAAGCTAAGCTTCAGTTCCAATACTATTTTTAAACACGCCACCAGCAGTTATGCAAGGTGAATATTTATTCTATACACCTTCCTTTCATACAGCTCCCAGATACTTGGACTCGAGAGGTTTAAAGCAAAACCCTGCCTTCAGCATACACTGACTGAACACACAGCAATCAGAAGTGTGGCTGTGCCAGTGTGGAAAGGCATGAGGAAAGCAAATGATTGTACGAAGGACCTGAACGCTCAGACCATCCCATGCATTCTTTGTGGTACTGTGGAAGATGAACTTACATAAAATTTAGAGGTTCTGGTGTTTGGGAACATTTTATTTATTACATGGCAAGATTTTACACCAAGTCAGTTAAATAATACAAATTTACATTCGTGAGGAATGTTTTTTTTCTTAGAAAAGTCAACTTAAAAAAAAAAATCTCCTTTGCCCTTAAACCCCATACCATCCCTCAACCTTTTACAGTGGAAAACAAACCAAAAGCGAATTCACATCCTCTCTTGACCTCCCAGTGCAGAACAGTAGGCAAGTGCAGTTTACAGTTCATCTTTTACATCTGTTGATTCCTGTGGAGACAAAAAGAAGAATCAGAACACTGCTTTTCCCAAGTGCAAATGGTTACAAGAGCTGTCTCAGATTAACTGCACTGCTGACACTTTTCAAAGTACTAACCAATAATATCAATTTTGAAGTGTGAAAGCATATTTCTGTTAATAAAAATCACAGAATCACTGAACAGCCTGGGTTGAAAAGGACCTCACAGACGCTCTAGTTTCAACCCCTCTGTTGTGGGCAGGGTCACCAACCACTACAGCAGGCTGCCCAGAGCCACATCCAGCCTTGCCTTGAATGCCTCCAGGAATGGGGCATCCACAACCTCTCTGGACAGCCTGTTCCAGTGCATCACCACCCTCTGAGTTAAAAACTTCCTCCTAACGTCTAACCCAAATCTCCCATCTGAGTTTAAAACCATCCCCTCTTGTCCTATCACTATCAACCCCTGTTGATACTCCTGGGCTGCTCTCCATGAGTTCTTCCCCCAGTCTGTTTTAGTACCTGGGATTGTCCCAGCCCAAGTGCAGCACCTTACATTTGGCCTTGTTGAACCTCATTAGGTTCACATGGGCCCACTTTCTCCAGCCTGTCCAGATGCCTCTGGATGGCTTTCCTTCCCTTCAATGTATTAACTGCACCACTCAGCTTGGTGTAATCCATGTTCAAATGGCTGAACTTGGCTATTTAAAGTAGGGGAAAAAAGCTACTTTTCCAGTTTGCTCAGGTGTTAGCAGCAGACCTAGTTGACCACTTACCTTCACTAATTTCTAAACTACTTCTCAGGTTTATAGTTAGCTACTTCTCAGGTTTACAGTTAGTACAGTTAGTAGCTACATTCTACTTGACTACAGCACTGAGAAGTCCAACTACTTTCAGTCAACAGTCAGAAACCTTTATGTGTAGCATGCAAGTAACCTCATTCAATAAGCAGAATATACAGAATCAAAGAATCACCAGGCAATGACAGCACTAATGGAACAATGTAGTCCTAATCCTATATAATTCCCTTATTACTGTCACTGCATGTCATATAACTGAAAGGGCAGTTTAACAGCATCAAAACCAATGCAACAGCTACAGTAAGTATAGTTCTTCAAATGTATTCTTAGATAATCTGACAGCTAGTAGTAGCTGAACATCTCTAACAGCTTTGGATTTATGCTGGTCACAAGACAAAGCTGAGGACTCTTTGAAAAGCAACTTCATCCAGCAGGTAAGAGTTGGGACTCCACTGACTTGAAAATTCATGTCACTGAGGAACAAATACTGGAAAGGTCAGCATGTCAAGATAATAGAACTACAGACATAACCCAAAGTCAGTACTGTTTGAAGAATTTCAGACCATGCACTGACCTGTTACTGACATTATTGCCTACAAGTTGTAGAAATTCAAGAGATAGCAGGAAGAGGATCTGCTACTATCTTCCCCTCACTGCTCCAAATATCGAACATACCTAGCATTTTATTTTTCACAACGTAATCTAATAAGTCCTCTGTGCTGCAATTTTTCAAGAAAAGTTTGGAGAACATTAACAGCTGTGATTAGAAAAGGCCAAATGAAGAAACCAGTTACTAGATACAATTGTACATAAATATGAAATAAACAAGTCACACTTTAGATCCTACCTTCTGCGTTTCACTATCTTCATCAGCATCCACCTCTTCCTCATCTTGCTCTTCCTCCTCAGCTGCATCTTCAGGCTCTTCAGGTTCCTCCTCCACCTGGAAAAGGGGTCACAAACATTTTACTTGGTATTCAAAGCCTTATTTGCATAGAACATTTACTAGTTGCAGCCTAGCTAAATATAGGCTATGTAACTACTGCCAGTTTGTAACATATACCCCACACTACTTGAAGGATAAACCAGGTTCTCTTCAGCACTGATATATTAACACTTTCTCTGGCAGGACACTCAGCATACATGCCCTGCACAGCATTATGGGAAGACCTACATCAACTTATGAATTTCTATCAGTAAAATGAGAACACGTACATTTGGCCTCTAATTTACTCCCATGAAAATCACCACATAAAGACAGGGAAACACTCGAAAAGCAAAATGGAAAAGCAGAACCCTGAACAACTACAAAAACACAAATGTGAAGCAGACTCATTTCCACAGCCAGGAACTACAACTGGGCTCCTGAGCCCACAGTGGCACAGAAAACTAGACAGATTTTAGAAAGCAAGTACTTAAGTCCATTATCATCTGTAAGTTGTAAGCAACTAACCTTTGCATCCAGGTCAATATTTAGACTCAAACGAAGCATCCTTTCTATTCTGTCTCCATACTCCTTTGTGTCTGGTAACATATATCCTGACCTCAAAGTTGCAGTCTCAAACAACACCACTGCAAGATCTGAAACTGTTTTGTCATCTTCATTTTCCTAACGAGGAAGCATCAAAAAGAAATCACAAACACAGTTGATAATTAAGCCATACACAGCTATGCAGGCAATGTTTCACAACTGTTAGTTTACCTTGATTCGCCTCAGCATGTCTTTGATCAGTGGATGTCTGGGATTTATTTCAAATGTCTTCTTCTGGCTAGCATAGTAACTGGAAAGAACAGATTTTAAAACTCAGTGATGTGACATCAGGTGTAACTATACCCTTAAATCCATACATGCTAATGACAACCACAGAAACAAGTTAATCCCCCCTATTATTAACTAGACATTGGCATAGAGCTAAGTTCATTATGACATAAGCTCTCAATCAAATGAGAGATGCAAATACCATGGATGAGCCTTGCTCAAACTAAGCAGTTTTACATATCAGGTTTTGAAACAATGATTGCCAGAAGTTGTAACCTATCTGTAAGCAACCCTAAAATCATGGAGGATCATCTGAACCAGACAGAAGTGTGGTGTGACCCCACCAAACAAGGAAGGCTATCAACTACATTTCACATCTGGTGAAACACAAAGCTTACTTTGTAGATATGTCCTTTCCAGTTTGGTAAGCTTGAGCCTTCATGATTCTTTCCATGTTACCAGACCATCCATACTGACTAGCCACAAGAGCACACGGAGACTGTGTTAAGCGTTGAGACAGCACAGCTTTCTCAATCTGCATAAAATATGTCTGGTATTAATTCACAGAACCACTCCTATAAAGCAAAAAAACTCAAGTGTACTCACTTCAGTACTTTCTGAAAACTCTTAAGTGACATTCTAACTTCGTACCTCCCCAAAATAAATGTGTTTAAACATTTGTTAAGCCAGGGAACAGAAATGTTACTGTCAGCTCCACAGCCCAAGAATTTGAAAGGTGCTGTACTTTACAAATTCACATTTGTAAATTTAGAAGCAAGTAACACATGTAACATATACAAGTATGTACCTTATCCTTCAGAGCTTTGTCTTTCATCCAGTTTAAGAGTGGCTCAAATTCCTTTTCCAAAGCTTCTCGACTCTCCTTGGACTTTTCACTTTCCTCAAACTTAACTCCTTCCTTTGCTACATTCTGAAACCTCTTGCCATCAAACTCTGGCAGAGCCTGAATGCAGTATTCATCCACAGGTTCAGTCAGATAAATCACTTCATAGCCCTTTTTCAGAAGGCGTTCAACAAATGGTGAAGACTCAGCCTAACATGAGAACAGATAAACAGATGAAGATGGCAGTTTAACAGTGTGGATACCAGCAGCTACTGGAAACTGTACAGCTACTTAATGAACTTTATTACATGGAAAAGTGAGCAGCAGTAGTAATATAAGCATGGAATAGCCATATATATAGAATAGCCATATACATAGCAAATACAGAAAGCCCACTCCATTTAGTATTCTTAGAAAACAAGAAGCTGAAACTCTTCTCCCTTCCCTTTCCCATACCTCCTTTCTGCTGGCACCCGCCATGAAATAAATTTTGTCTTGTTTCTCTTTCATTCTTTCCACATACTGGTCAAGGCTTGTAAGGTTACTTTCATGGTGAGAAGACTGGAAGCGAAGAAGTTTAGCCAGTCGTGTACGATTGGAGTGATCCTCAATAACTCCAAGTTTTACATTAGTACCAAACTCTTTCCAGAATGTGTCATTGTATTTTTCTTCTGCAATTTTCTTGATCATGTCAAGAGTTTTACGAACAAGCTTCTTTCTGATCACCTAGGGAAAGCAATAATGTCAAGTTATAGCAGTAAGAACCCTCAATTCAGCCTCCCTACAAAAGAATGGATTCAAAACACTGCTTCCAAATTAGAACTGAACAGAACTAGTGTGAGCAAAGCTTGGGCTTCCTATACAGTAAGGAGTGTGAACTTCAAGTACTAAAACCAAAATTAATCAAGTTATTTGTTTCCTAAACCTTTCTAGTCACCTATTATTCATTTTAAATTGGACCCTTATTAAAAAGGTTTAAGACCATCTATTTTACCTTTAATAACTTATGCTGCTGAAGTGTTTCACGAGATACATTCAAAGGAAGATCATCAGAATCCACCTGACAGAAAGAGAAACTTGTTAAGTATAGTTAGCACACCCTGGATAAAAAAACAAATGCAAATAAGGTTTAATACTTACAACACCTTTAACAAAGTTAAGATATTTGGGCATCATGTCATGGAAGTCATCAGTGATGAACACTCTTCTAACATAGAGCTGAATTACAAAAGAAAAAAGCAATTATTACTTTTTTCACTTTTAACTGCTAATTGTAGCTATAAGCATTTGCTGGTCTTACCTTAATGAAATCACTTTTTTTGGATCCATACTCATCAAACAAGCCACGTGGAGCAGAATTAGGAACAAACAAGATTGATTTGAAAGTTACTTCTCCTTCAGCAGTAAAATGGATGTAAGCCATTGGATCATCGTGCTCCTGTAAAGAGTTTTTTTTTTTTAAATCTAAGTTGGTCAAGCATTGGAAAAATCAATACTCTTCCATGCATTACATGTCACGTGTTGCTGCACAGCTAGCTGTACTTCATGAAAACAATTCACAATTCAACTGAGGTACTCACACAAGTGAGAAGCTTTTTTTTTTTTAAAAAGCCAACCAGAGATAACAATAGCTCTGTGATCAAGACATCACAACATAGTTCTTAACTAACATAACACTGTATTTACATGTTAAGACAATGCATCTTCTCTTTTATTGTGTAAAACAGACACCGCTACTCCCTCAAACAAGACAAAAATCGTTTGTCAATACTTAAATATTCATCACTAAGCATCACACAAGTTGGAATACCACCACCTTCCCCCTCAGACCTCAGTCAGGGTCAGTATTATCACTCCGTCCTCCCCCAGCAGTAATCCTCTCCTTCAGAACAACCTCAACAAGGCTTACCTTGGAAAAGGTTTTGTAAAAAGCTTTATATTCATCCTCTTCAACTTCTTTAGATGGTCTCTGCCAGATTGGTTTTATGTCATTCATGAGCTCCCAATCCCAGACAGTCTTTTCAACCTAGGTAAGTAAACATCACAATAAATATCCATGCTTAGTTCAGTTTTTAAGTCAATTAAAGAAAATCCACTAAAGTTGAAGTCACAACAGCATAGAAAAATATTCATTTATCTTGGCAATGAACTGGGTATTCCCATTCAAACGCATGCATTAGTCTGAGTGCAAAGAAACAGAAATTAAGCCCACACTTCACTGTACTCTATGCACATTTTGCACTCCAGTACCATGACTCCTGCTCATGTCAAAATGACAGAAAAGCTTCCTAGTAGAATATATTTTCAAATTAGTTAAGTCTATCTTTCACTTTTCACAATTCACTGCATGAACTCCCAAGTACTTTGAGTTAACTCCAGGACTACTGCCTCACAAGCCTATTGCCACTCACCTGCCTTATTTTCACACAAGTCTGATTTACCATTTTCCTCCCAAGATGTCAACTTCATGAAAACTCCCAAAAAAATCCTCCTCTGTGGGTTACAAAACCTCTTATCTTAGAAAGCTTACCTTCTTAGTTTTTGGTTTCTTCTCATCCTCTTCTTCTTCAACCGCAGCTTCATCATCATCTGTTTCTTCTTTCTCCTCCTTTGCCTCCTCCTCTTCAACAGGTTCTTCAACGGTCTCTGTCTGAAGAGACAAGTGAAAAATGTTTAGTTCCCTACCAGGAATTGTCTAGTATTCTCTCAAATGCTTAATCTTTCAGCACTGACCTCCTGCAAGCACTTGTCAATAGACAGCGAGCTTTTATTCATTTGCATGCTATCCTGCAGTACACTGGGAAGTCACTGTTATCAACTTTCAAGACCTTGAGCATGAATTCAGGTTAGCACCATACCAAGAAAACATCCTAAGAAAAAGCCTAACATTTATAAGGCTATCCTATAATTAGAAGGACACCTAACCATGGCCCTGCTTAAGGGTTTAACAAGCTTCCAGTTACTACACAAAGCTGGTGGAAGAATCATCTTTTGTAGTACACTGTGCAGTGTTGCTTCTTTTGTAGCACTGAGGCATAACAAATCCAAGTTCCTTTGAAGTTTGTGATTTTAGCAATGTGTTAACCCTAGGATGGCAAATAGCTAGTAAAATACTGGTCACTTCTTTCTTCCCACTGAATTTAAAATATTCAAAGAAAAAAGAATCAGGAACTAGACCATTACACATTCTATAGCATGCTTCTGCTCTTCTTGAGAGATCAGGGCCTAGAAGGCTATGATACACAGCTCATAGCATACAGTGCTTCATTAAATACACTTACCTTGCTGCTCCACACATATATGGGGAAGTTTATGAACTGTGAGTATTTCTTGACTAAATTTTTAACAGTATCCAACTCAAGATAATCAGATGCTTCTTCCTTCAAGACAAGGCTGAAGAAAAATGAAAGTTAAAATGCTGAACAAGTATTTTCGATTAGTTATACAGAAGGAAAAGCACACTTCCACTGTTGCAGCTACACTGATTGAAATTTATGCAACTGTAACTGAACTACTCAGTGCTCAGCTATCTCTTAAAAATAAAGTCTCTAACTACTTCAACCAAAAGAGAAATTTTTTAATGCTCATATGTCAGTGAGAGTAATCAAGGTCCATAATCTAGAACCAGAGCACCAAGATGAACTTTTGCCTGCCAACAAATGGCACTGTGAAAGCATCCTGAAAACGATTTCATGATAGAGCTCTAGAAGGCCCAGATGAAACAGATCTACATGCTCACAAAAATGAAAGAAAATACAGGGCTTTCAAACCACACCTAACCTGAAACTTGCATTGGATCAGTCTGATTACTTATGAACAGCAACCAGTTTCCAAGAGAAAACTATACAGCCACGCTAAGGACCACAACTTCACTGAGAAATTAAACCTACTGGCAACTGCAACTGTCTGGAACTGCCTACCAGCAATTTGCCATTCAGGTGCCCATTGCTCTCTCCATTCCATCAGATGGAATGCAGAACTACATCTTTTGCACGCAGTTAAGTTTGGATATTTTTATTCAACTGGAAAAAATCTACAATCCAAGAACTGAACATGTAGTCACAATGCTAAAGTCATCCATATATTCCAGTTACAAATACTTCTTTAGTTACAAATCCAAGGAAACTTAATACTTACGTTATAGTTGTGCCACGTCCCAGAGTGTTTCCTCTTGGATCATCAATCACAGAGAACTCATTTGAATCTGACTCCCAAATATGTTGGGTATCATTGTTGTGCTTTGATGTGACAATAACTCTGTCTGCTACTAGGAAAGCAGAATAAAAGCCAACACCAAACTGGCCAATTAACTCAGATGTTGACTGGCTATCATCTTGCATTTCAGTCATCTTGTTT
This sequence comes from Odontophorus gujanensis, assembly GCA_013399175.1. NCBI lineage: Eukaryota > Metazoa > Chordata > Aves > Galliformes > Odontophoridae > Odontophorus > Odontophorus gujanensis. The sequence goes on along the minus strand of VXAB01008349.1, from coordinate 339,963 downwards.
AAGAATTCACTTGTACCAGACTTCGCAATGGTACCCAGGTTTTTAATCAGTTCCTCTTTTGTCATGCCAATACCAGTATCTGTAACATGAAGCATGTTCTTCTCTTTATCACACTGAAAAAGAACACGAGGCAGTCTGACTTCATTTCGAATCTTAAGACATTACAATAGCATGGAAAAGGTGAAGAGTAGTAGCTATTCAAACATGTCTGCCAGCAGAAACCACTACTATCTAGATCAAAACTACAATCCACAAAAAAATTGATAAAGCTAATTACCAGTGTCCTGATATGGTACTGTTTAATATTTAATTGAATGAAGTAACCACGCAACAACTTCTTAGATCCCTGTCACTGCTCTTCAGGTAAGAAAATCAATAAGAAGTTATGTAATTAAGATTTCATACCTTGATCTTGACAGTGAGTTCCTCATTACCAGCAAGAGCATTCTCATCAGTCAAGGATATTAAGCGTATCTTATCCAAAGCATCTGAAGCATTTGAAATAAGTTCTCTCAGGAAAATCTGAAATGGAAACAAGTTGCTAGAAACTCAAGAATGCAAACAGTTCTAGCAGTCCTAACATGATAAACATACTAACCTCTTTGTTTTTATATAAAGAGTTGATAATAAGCTTCATCATTCTGTTAACTTCTGCTTGAAAGGCAAACTTCTCAGATTTTTCTCTGATTTCTTTGATCTGGGATGCATTTAGGCCATCTAGCTGGATAGCTTCTTCCTCTCTGTAAGAGTAATATAAATCTGTCAGTCCTGCCTACATACTGTTATCATTAACTTCGTGACCTGGCAACAGTAATAGCAGTCTAGCTAAAACAACAATATCCTTAGCCCCTAACAGAGACAGTGTCAACAAGAGATTCATAATGCAAGCTTATCCCCATTTGCACACTCTCCGCCTAAAATGTGAGCAAAAAACCCATGCATGAAAGGAAGACTATTTTATTTTGAAGAAATTTAGATACGTTATAAGGACTGCAATTCTCAACACATGGTATGTTACACAGGAGTTGAAGTCATTCACAGGTATAGAATTCTTCAATTAGCAAGCACTTAGTTGACACCACTTACAATCTCCACAGAACTGTAGGGGTTGGAAGGGGCCCCTAGAGATCATCAAGTCCAATCCCCGAGCCAAAGCAGCTCCCTAGCCCAGGTTGCACAGGCAGGCCTTGAACACCTCCAGAGAAGGAGACTCTACCACCTCTCTGTGCAGCCTGTGCCATCAGGCAGGCCAGTGACAGCCACAGTGCTATCGCTGCATTGTGAAGAAGTTCCCATGCACATTTGTGTGGAACATCCTATGCTTCAGTCTGTGGCCATTTTCCCTCATCCTATTGCCACCACACACTGCTGAGAAGAGTCCAGCCTTGTTCCTTTGCCTCCTGCTCCTTAGATATTTATAGACATAGATCAGATCCCCTCTGAATCTTCTTTTTCCAAGGCTGAACAAACCCAGGTCTCTCTTACAGTTATGCCTAAGAACAACCCTCTGTCAGCTTATACGACTCCCATGCAACTACTGAAATTAGACAATATCAAACAGAACATTTCAGAATCCAAGCTCTCAAACTCACCCCTAAATAGAAAAAATAACAGTTCTTCTCTCACATACTGTATTTCTCAGAACTTACTAGGCATCTCTTTGGAAAGGTGCTACAACCCCTCCACTCTGACCTCTGGGGGTTAAAGCATTACTGATGCTAGAAGCGATCTTACAAAAGCAGGAGAAAGCCTTAAAGCTGTAGCATCTCCGCAGACCCCCCGCTACTCACCTCTGAACAACTTCATCATCAGTTCTCGACGCTTCTCTGCTTTTACCCAGATCTTCTTCCACGGTCGCATCCGCATCTACCTCCTCAGCGGTCACCGATGCTAAACAGAACGAAGAGCGAGTCCGGTTCAAATTCTGCCAGCATCAAAACCCCGTCCCCTATGGGCCAGCAGCCTCGCCGGACTGCAGCCTCGCCCCCGGTGACGGCGCATGAGCCATGAACAGCACTCCCCTCCCCCACTCCCCTGAGCCGCCTGCAGCGCCAGGATGGGGGCAGCGCCGATTCTCCTATGCCCCAGCAACTCAACCTCTCTTCTCGAGGCCTTCATGCCCTCAGCGCGAGGTGGGCTGAGGGCCGCGAGAGAGACCAACCCCCCCACCTCCACCCCTCTAGACGCTTCCAGAAGGGCTACAGCACTCACCGGCCACGAGAAGCGTGCATGTTAGTGCCAGCACCCACGCTGACTTCATGACGCCGCGGGCTGTTACCGATAAAAGGAAAACGGCCCCACGAGCCCTGCCCTGAGCCGCCGAAACCGACCGCCGCTCCCCTCCGCCGCCGAGCCCGCTAGAACAGCCGCGGCCCTCCCCCTCCGCCTTATCAACGGGCCCCGACGGAGGGCGGGGGGGGCTCTTTGCGCGTGGCCAATGGGAGCGCACCACGCCAAACATGCAGCCAATCGAAAGCGCGGGAGGGTGGGGCTTGGAACCTTCTCCGCCAATCGTGGCTTTCCATGTGCGGTTTCCTGCGGACGGAGCGTGGCCGGCGTCGATTGGCTGGGCGGAGCCGCTCTCGGCCAATCGTTTCGGCGGGGGGGGTTTAACCGGGACGGCCGGACGCTGCTTTTTAGCAGGTGAGCCGTCGGGGACCGATACCGAGGCCGGTAGTTCGCAGCCTCTGCAGCCGCAGCCAGCGGCGCTGAGGACAAGCTCCACCTGGGCGCGGGCGGGATCGACTACTTCCGGGGGACTCGGATGCTGACCCCGTTGCTATGGCAACGGCTGTTTCCGGTCGCGACGCCCGCAGGCCCGTGGCAGATGGGGCTGCTGCAAAGCACGGCGGCTGAGAGCGAGTGGCAGGGAGTGCGCATGCGCCTGGTGCCGCGGTGCATGCCGGGAGCTGTCGCCCTCACTGCGAGAGCAGTGGCGGGAGTTGGACGCGGGGTTGGCGCCGTTACAGGGGTTGAGACGTGTCTCACATCTCCTGAATACACTAGGGATGGCGACAGCAATGCTTCCCTGAGCGCCTGTTCTCATGCCGAACAATCTTTTCTGTGAATAAAAAATTTAAATTTGGTAAAATCTTCCTGGTTACTCTCATGACTATAATATCAAATGTTGCCTTTGAAGGAGACGTGAAACCTGTTAAATCTCTGTTCCTGTGCTCTGAATTTAGAGGTCAGGCTGACACTGTTTGCTTCACGCACCTTACGCAGTTAGCTTTCTTCTAAGCTGGGTTGTATTACCCAGGATGCAAGTGATACACAAAATGGAGGCAGCTGAGGGTTTAACTCTCTTGTAAGGGAAGTTCCATCTCTTTACAGAGGTTGGCAATTGAAAATGACCAATTCTGCTGAACGCTAAACTTCTAAAAATTGTTTGGCTATTTTAAAACTATAGACACGCTGTCCAGTACTGCTGTCAGTGTTTTAATCAAAGAGCCAGGCAATCATCAGAGTTGGAAATGACTGCTGAGATCATCCAGTCCAACCGTGGTCATGTAGTCCAATCCTTGAATAAATCTCAGTAGAATTGAAGCAAATCTCAGTAGAATTTTTACTTAAAATGCATTTAATTTCTGCAAATTTTTTGCTTAAAAAGGCTTGAGAAGGATTTAAAAATCTTAGTTGCACTGATTGCTGCTGTTGTTTAAAAGAACTCTGAGTATCACTGTTCAGGGTTTAATACCAAAGCAAAGGTGTAACTTTTAAGAGCTAATAGTACTGCAGCATAAGAATTAGCCACATTGAAGGTCCTGGAAAGCAATTACCTATTGATCATCTTGATGGTTGTGTGTATAATGATTGAAAGAGTATATTTAAGTGCTCTGTTTGCTCTTTTAACTAGAAAAGCGAGAGCATGTGGTGATAAGAGAAAGAAAGTACGGGTAATGTGTTTTTCCGTGCAAACAGTAGAGCAGATCTACCCAGTGCTCTGAGTGCAACTTTATCAGTTCACTCACCTGTCCAAGGGGAAACCTGCCCATTGAAACATGCCACATGACTGGCTAGAAGTTGGAACTAGCAAGAAATGGCTATAGAGAAAAAGTGTCGTTCAGATGACCTGACTGAGTATTTGTTTAAACCAGCTGAATTAGCCAGCTAATCTTCCTAGGCCCCATCTGTAATAGAGGGATAGTTCTTTCAGTGTACTAGCTGTGACATATGTCAGACTCATTCCTGATCTGATTAAACTCAAGCCCAGCAAAATACCCTATACTTAAATCAGCTTATGTCAGGTCTAGAGCCAGAGTAGAGCATGGTAAAGAGCAGGAGTTTATGGCTAGGGGAAGGTGATAACCTGCTATGTAACCTCTCTAGGGAACCTGCTTTAGCAGGAGGTTGGACTAGACAGTCTCCAGAGGTCCCTTCCAATCCATACGATTCTCTGATTCTTTTGATGATGATGGGCCAAGAAGCCTGAGAAGCCACTTCTAGAAGCCTGGGATGTACTTACGTAGGACTTTCAGCCCTGCCCTAGTTTTAGGAGTGGAAAATCCTAACTAAAAAGGTAGTACTTTCCTACCTGTACTGTGAAAGGCTACTCAGCAAAATAATCTACATTTTTGTGGACAAACATACTTAGGCCTATTTTTTTGAATACTTTGCAAATAATTATGTTTCGGTTTCTAAGTTTTTTTCCTTCCCAGTCATAATTAACGTCACTTGCTAGATATAGGTGCATTTAATGTTTCCAGAATGCAGTGGAGTGCTGTGTGAAAGAGGTGGCTGAAGGGGTATTTAGGTCTTGAGGTGCTTTGAGTGGTAGATGTATAAAATCAAATAATAAGCACAGAGTATTTGCACTTAACTGATGCTCAAACTGAGAGTAATAAGCATCAGAGAATGGTATGAAACGTGTTGTGATGGGGCCACATGTCATGAGCTATAGTGAGCATCTTCGTTATCCTAGAGGTGAGTTGTAATGGCTAAGAGAAAGGAGAACACACCTCCTGATAAAAATTATTACTGTGTGTGTCTATGAACCCATGAAATAGAAATAGTTTTCAGGAAAGCAGCATTTTCTCTGAGCTGTGGCAGTGGATGATGATTGGCTCGATGCTGGGCTGCTGTCCAGAGTGTTGCTTGGTTGGCTGCAGCAGAGTCCAGAGGTAGGTCAGAGATCAGAGATCAGATCAGGACCCAGTTAGGCATGAGCCCTCTCCAGGTGCCCCTCCTCCCTGAGTATGGCAAAGTTTTCTGCAGCTAGCAAAACTTGCTTGTCAGTGCCAAAATCACTCTTAAAAACAATATTAAATTGAAATGTTTCTTTCTAATTGTTATAGTAGTGTCACTTGCTTTACCTGTTTTACTTCTGGTTTCTGGAGAAGCAATAATGAAAAAGAAACAAAATAACACTGAAACAGCATCGGACGAGTCAGAGTCAAATCCAGAAAGTAGCTTTGGGCACCAAAATGATCAGTCAGATCAGTCACAAGAAAGGAGAACAACTGCTATGAAACATTGCAAGTTGCCTGCATTTTTTCAACTTTTCTTCCTTATCTCCCCTGTTTGTAGATCATGATGCGGGGTGGTGAGAGATCGGAAGATGAATACACCAATTGAGCTGAAGTTTCTCTCAGCTTGGATTAATATTTTAATCACTGATTTGCTGGATGAAAGCAGGGTAAATGCTAGGACTACCAGCTGTTCTTTTGAAGCAAGGCAGCAGTCTCCATCTTTTTTGAAACTTGATCTATGAAATATGCTCTCAGCTTCCTTTCTGGACTGAAATCTCTCAGGCATGAAAGAGAGAGAGATGTTTGCTCTGAGGAGGTCAGGAATGAGCTAGGCTTGTCACGACTTGATGCAGTAAGTATTTAGCAGTACTAGAGATTTTCAGTGCTTGGTGAAGTTCAGAATGAAAACTGAGTTGCTGATGGCTTAGGTGGCCTTAAGGCGAAGCAATTGCTGAGGAAACTTTTAGAGGGCTCAGATATCTGAAGAGGAGTCTGGAGACCAGCTGTGATTTTCTGTGGATTCAAGCTGTGGGAATTTCCAGGAGGTCTCTGATATTCAGGCAGTCCACGTGCAGGTGACACAGTGTTCATACTGATACACAAGTCCCATGAGTCTGAGGAAATATTCGCTGATATTAGGCAGGCTGCAGGAGTTTAAACACTTAAAGGACTGGGGTCCAAATCATTCCTTTGGCAAGCGGTTTTGGTATAAATGTTTCTTTCAACATAACACCATCAAGATCATATTAGAAAGAGCTCTTCATCTGTATCTTCTACTGCTTCTATGGCTTTAGTATTAAACTATGAAAGATATATTACATAGTGACTTAAAATTCAGTATCGCACTTCCACAATTTGTATTTTTTATTTCTGCCTTGCTCTGACTTCGGTAGAAAGTGTTTGCTCTTCTGCTTTATGCCATTCCTCGTGAGGCTAATGATGGCACTGAAGCTGGAACTTGTGGTGACTGAAGCATGGACTCATGTGGATGATCCAAACCATTTATTACAGGTTCTAACATCTCTTATATACATTCAGAAGTTTTCTTTTTTAACTTTCCCACCCACTTTTACATGTCAACAAAACACCCCACGAATAGTCCTTAACCATGCATGCAGGCACTTATCCAGTCAGGGTCATCAGTCATTCCAAGCCACGTGCCCTTCCTCCAGGTGGGGTCTGCCTGTTTTGATCACTAAAAAAACCTTCTGGGCTCTGATGACGCTGAAACCTCTGTGAGTTTCAGTATCACTCGAAATCTGCACCTGAGGTAATATATTTCTGTGGCTAAGGATACAAAACATTATCTCAGGGAAAATCATTGCTTCCGTCAGAAGAGTTAAGCCTTCTTTGGATCTGTAATTACTGTTTTCCACAGCAGAATAAAGTCTAAGGCTGGAGTGGTTCAGCACAAATGCATGTGATGTCTGCTACATACACAGACTGCATCTGCATGCTGCGTTATTGAATTTTGGGGGTCAGCTCCAGCTGAGGGATTGCATTAAAAAGCAGCGAAAGCAGTCACATCTTTGAGGTTAACCACCTGCATTCATACTATGTCTGACAGAATTTTTAGTGTATAAAAGGCGAGAAGGGATAAAGCTGTCAAAGTCTCGGTTTGCAAAGCAAAGATAAAGAGGTAAGTAAGGAAGGGAAGGACGCCATCTGCAGGGATTTGGGCTCCATTTGTTGGGCGAGAGCTCGCCCTAGCGGCCCTTGAGCATCATTTCCATTTTGTACACCACGTCTGCTGCCATGGCTTTACATTCAAACACCGAGCCTTGTTGCCGCTTTTAGGAAATTTTACCATCACGTTTTCCATGGGTTTCTGTTATCAGTGTGTGGATTGCTTATATTTGGCCTTTGGTTGTACAAGAGCTAGATAACAGAGAATTATTTGTTAGAACAAATCAGCAGAGCGCATTGCCTTTGTACACTCATCCCCATGAGGACAACATTAAGACTGGAAAGAGCTGTTCCTCAGGTACATTTTTTTTCAAGTGTTCTTTACATATATGTATGACCTTCGTATATTTTTTTTTCTCCACCTCTTTGTAACAGGGAAATGATTTTTTAATTTTTTTAGTGGTTATACCGATTGCCACCTCCTTGCAAACATGTCATGACTTCTTATGTCCCAGAAAGAGGCTTGCTGAAATGCTGCTAGGAAAATAGCAGACAACCTTTATTTGTGTCAGGGAAAAATCTTAATTCTTCCATTTGGAGACAGCGTAAACTGTAATAGAGAACTCAACCTGTTGAATGTACAGAGGAGATTACTCAGCAAACAGCCAGAGGTACAGTTTATCTATGATTTCTGGCTTTTCTTTCTTTTCTGTTAGGTCAAACCTGTAAAAAGAATGCTAAATAAAAAAATAACCTTTGAGCTCTGTCATAGTAACACAAAATATTTTCTTTCATAATTCATTTTGTAAAATCCAGGTCCATAGCAATGTAAAATCTGTATGCCAACTGTACAATCAGACATGTTTAAGAAGAAAGGAAGCTCTTTATGTTGAAACTGCGAAGTGTATTTGTAGCAGAAATGCTAAGTCATGGCTGGAAGCAGTGTTTGAACACCTGATGGAAAGGCAGGGCCAACCCAGGGGAGCTCAGCTGCATGCAGTGTACCCAAGTGACCGGTAGGGATGGAGCCCGGACCCATCCCTACCCAGATCTCATTTAAGGGTTGGGAATAGAGGTGACGGCTTCTTATTTGCAGATACTGCCTGTCTGAGGAACTTACAGGTCTTCTGAAGGTAAGCAGTTTCTTTCTCTTTATTTCTGTACCTGCTGCTGCTGTATCTGAGTGGTTCCTCACTTGTTGTGGCCTGGGACCTCCCTGCTCTGCTATCTTGTTGCACTTTCTGTTATGTAGCAGTACTTTAGTGATAAGCCTATCATTTTCACCATAATGAGAGCTCTGAATGGTTCTAGCTCAGAGTGACCAGGTGGGTCTCAGTCAATCTGGGATGTCACACTGGCTAAGCCAGTTGTGCCTGAAGTTTGGACCATGCAGAAACAAAGGTACACATATGAGCTTAAATATAGATCAGGAGTCAAAGGGTGGAAGGCACAGAGGAGGCTTGCCATAACTGTTTTTGCAGCCCAATCTCAGTTACACAGCTGTACTGCATCAGAACATAGCTTGCCTGATAGCCAAGGCCCATAGGGTAGGGAAGTGAGGGCATGTGGAGTAGGGATGTTGCAGGCTGTTTAGAGCAGTTACTCTGCTTGGTGCTCTGACTCCAAGATGGTACTTCTTGCTTTGAGATAGCAGGTAACAGGGTATCCTGTCTTTTGTATGTCCTAAGTCTACAAGTACCAGGTCTCTTTTGTGGTGCTGTTATAGTATGAATTCAGGAAAGTCCGTTGTGCCCATGTTCTTTCATCACTGTTGAAATGCTAGGCAGTATGAGAAGCTTGGTAAGTGAGCTATCAATGAAAATTAAGCAAATTATTGATTGGAGCAAGGCTAACACTTGAGTAAGTGATTATTTTACATTAGACTTGCCTTTATTTTGATACACCCAATGCACACAGCTGTTTATTTATTTTTTCAGTCCTGTTAGACCGTTCATTCTATTTTGGGGTCAAATGGTTGAGTTATTGCATGCAGAGTGGAACAGCTTTAACACAGGTGAGAGTCTGTTGTTTGAATATCAGAACTGTGTGCCCAGATGTTTTGCTAGTGGGCTTTTAGTCTGTTATTTTTCACTCTTTATAAGCGCAAACTCATTTGACTTTCTGTTCCTCCTTTTGGTGTATGAGGGTTTTATCCATTACTGCCTTGTTAGTTTTTTATTCACTAGTAAGTTTTTTAACCTTTGTTAAAAGTGTGTTGGTGGCAAGGCTCTTGAAATTTTTTTCTTTGAATCCATTTGTAGGTTTAGGGATTCTTCTGATTGAGTAACCTGTGTAGAATGGGATGGGATCTTTAATAGGTCATACCTTTTGTGTTCATGGGGTGAGAGTTCTTCTTAAATGATGAGTTGGCTATGGGTTACAATTACTGCTGTGACTGTAGTTATGCTTTATGTTAAAGTTTAATAGAGGGTCACTTTTTGTAAACCAACATTAATCACTCAAACATAGAACTATAGGTATTGAAAGCAACCTCTGGAGATCAAGTCCAACTCCTTGCTAAAGTAGGTTCCCTGCAATAAATTGCACAGGTTGGTGTGTGGATAAGTCTTGAATATCTCTGTAGGAGACTCCACATACACCCTGGGTGCTCTATCTCTCTTACTGTAGATAAGTTCTTCCTTGTTCATATGGAACTTCCTGTGTTCCAATTTATTCCCATTGCCCCTTGTTCTACTGTTGGGCACTACTGGAAGGAGCCTGGCCCCATTCATGTGATTCTGCCCTGGAGATACTTAGAAGGACTGGTAAGAGCCCCTCATCCTTCTGTTCTCCAGACTGAACAGTCCCAGGGCTCTCAGCCATTCCCCATAATGGAGATGCACTAGACCCCTTTGTCTTCTTAGTGGCCCTCTGCTGGCCTCTGTAGAAGTTCTCTTTCTTGAGCTGGGGAGCCCAGAACTGGACACAGTGATTCAGATACAGCCTCAACAGGGCAGAGGGGTGGGGAAGGATCACCTCTCTTGACCTGCTGGCTATGCTCTTTGTAATGCACCCCAGGGTGCCATTGGCCTTCTAGGCCATAAGGACGTGTTGCTGTTTCTTGGCCAGCCAACCTTTTGCGTACCGGGACACTCAGGTTTTTCTCTGTGGAGCTCCTTTTCAGCAGGCCATGCCTGGTTTCTTTTTTTTAGTTCTGCCTGATGAAGACTTAGAAACTATTCTGAAAGGTAGAAAGTTGGCCTGTAGTTGTAACACTGTATTTTTGAGAGCTGAATGCTTTTTTAGTATGTGTATGTTTGACAGATGGGAAAACTGTATAGTTTTTCTTTGATGCAGAGGTAACTGCATTCCAGTACTGATGAATTCTACTATAAAGCCATCAAAGTTCTGTTATTTATCCATAGTATTATGAAGTAGTTTTGAGACTTCT
>VXAB01008349.1:300450-319355 GCA_013399175.1 Odontophorus gujanensis | reverse complement strand
CCTGCCCTGGAAGACTGCTCCGCTGCTGTCTGCCAGGCTGCAGAAGGCACTGTACAAAGGCAAAATTGGCTGCCCAAAGCGCCCTGTCCCTGGAGGTGCTCAGGACTGGCTTGGGTGGGACCCTGGGCAGCCTGAGCTGCTGGGTGGGCTTTAAGGTCCTTCCAACCCAAACCATTCTGTGACTTCGTGAAATATAGTTTGCTCTCATCCTTGTTCTCATGCTTAACATTACTGAGCTGCTTGGATATTACCAGTAGAACGAGGTAGAGTGTTTCAATGCCATCAAACAGGAAAGCATTTGTCAATGCTTATCTGAATATTGCCGTAGTCTTGCATGTTTTGCCCCTTATAAAAGGGAAGCAAATGTAATTTGTAACATAAGACAACCTGAGAGTCCTAAGCCATGAGCTGATGATGTCTTTGGTCTGGGTGCAAGCAAAACTGGCAGTGTTGCACCAGTGAAATCAGATCGGTGCTACAGGTGTCTGAAAGGTACTGTAGGCATGGGGCAGTGGGATAAGGGAAAAGGAGGGGGAATGGTGTTTTTTTTTTTTTCTTTCTTCTCTTACTTTTGGAATTGTCTTTATTCCCCAGCCCGCGCCCTGTAATACTTCAAAGCTAGGGTAGGGCAGCATAAGGGGAAATGGCAGGCTCTGGGTGGGTGTGGGTCAGTGTCAGATGAGGCAAGTGCTTTTAGAATCAGTCAGAATACATTATTACTGCCTGAACTACCAAATGGCTTCAAGTATCTGACATTCTGTTTCATTAGGATGCTAAAACGTCAAACCTATCCTGATTTTTTGATCATAGGTTGTGTCTGCGAGCCCGAATATTTAATAGCTGTTTATGATGTCTGTTTTCAGGCAGCTGCTAGTTAAGGTGTTGTTTTTTCTTTTTTGTTTTTGTGAAATATCTGTTTGCAATGTGTTGTCTCACTGGGCTCCACAGTTGGTGTTTGCAAAATGTACAATACCCATTCCTATGTTATAGTTTAAATAACATCACTTTGGAAGTTCACTTAAAACTCAAGTTGGATCTTCAAGTAATTAAATGATTCATCATCTACCTTTTGTAGAATATGAGTGTTTATCTTAATAGTAGTGTGTCAAATTGCACTTGATTTTTTTTTTTCCTCACTTCAACTGAGCATGACAATTATCCACTGTATTTTCATGAGTGATGATTGAAAGCAGGAGGAGGTAATGTCTTGGTTGAGACTTATTTTGTTAAATCCCCCTAGTGATTGTTTATGAAGGATATAGCTTTTCATGTCAGCTTCAGCATGGCTAATTTCTGCCATCTTGGTGAAAGAGATGCTGCACTTCATATGAAACTTGGGAGAAAACCCAGTGAAACTGCTGTTCTCTCAGTGTATAGCAGGTGTGTGTGTCTGAAGTTGAATGGTTTCAGATTACTGAAATATTAACCATCTCTGAATTCCTTATAGTATCTTCCTGTTAGCTGTGCAGCGATCTAACACATTGCTTTTATGAATGAAATGCTATTTCCCTTCCTGTGAGTTGGCCAAATTTTTCAAAATGGAGCATTAACTTTGTAAAAGATCTGCAGTTCCCATACCTGCATGTCTATTTTGTTTCCTTTCATAGTGGAGCATGTAGACTGTGTGTTGCCAGAGCTGGAGATGTTAAGTCCCTCCTTCTGTGCTTATACATAGAAAATAACCAGGCATATTTCCTTTGAACTCATCCTTCCAAGTGCTGTTTGATGATGAAAGCTCCCTTTTTTTCCACTAGTAGCAAAGGCTGGATTATTAAGTCACTATACAGGAAGGAAAGGAAGGGGAACTTGCTTTTAATAAGATGACAGCCTCCTGAAGCTGTTCTTCCAAGTTTTTAAACAAGAAATACAAACATCATTAATGATGACTTTGGTGTTGGCCTTAGAGTTATGGCTCAGTCTAAAGGGTCTTCTTTCTCAGTATACATTTCAAATAAACATCAAGAGAAATACGCTATTAAAAGCTGAAGCAATTTACACACATCAGGTATGTGTGAAGAGAATAAGCAGAGTGTTTTCAGTTTCTGACTTGGTGGAAGGTAAGCACACGTTGCTATGCTTATTGAGCTGTTTTTGAGAAGTATGGTAATCACTTAAACTATACATATATAGAATCATAGAATCATTAAGGTTGGATAAAACCATAAAGATCATCTAGTCCAACTGCCACCCATCCCCCCTATGCCCACTGACCACGTACCTCAGTGCCACATCCACGCAGCTCTTGAACACCTCCAGGGATGGTGACTCCTCCACCTGTACCTCTGCAGCACCACTCTTTCTGAGAAGAGATTGTTCCCAATATCCAACCCATATATCCATGTGAATAGAAGTTGAGTTACATGGTACCCTTGATATGGTCAAACAAAAATTTTAACAACATCAGGTTAAAATAATGGTAGTTCTGCTTTTGGGGCAGAACCTGTAGCAAATAATGAGAGAAGACAAAGCTCCCAGAATAAGAGTGATAACAACCCTCCACTCCTCAAACTCCAGTGTGCATTTTTAAAGGAATTATTAAATACAAATAAGTCAGTCAAGTTAGCAAAAGCAACATATATTGATTCTGGGGTTCTGTGTTAAGCACGGTCCAGAAACACATCTTCTGTTTTTCTTGTTTGAACAAAGTCTTCAAGTAAAAACTGTGAGTCAATGGCAAAGCAGGGATAGTATTTTCAATAACATCATTTTACTGAGGGGTAGATAATATATTAATGTGAATCTGTTTAATAGATTCCATCTTCATTTATCTATAATTAGAAATTGTTAATGATTTTCTTACATAAACTATGAGGCTGGTATAACTTTTTTTCCCCTCTCCTCTGTTCCCAGAATTGGTTCCTTCAATTATGAGTAACATGCTGAACCCGGACGCTATTTTTTCAAACAATGAAATGAGCCTGTCAGACATTGAAATCTATGGCTTTGATTACGACTACACGTTGGTCTTTTATTCTAAACATCTGCACACACTGATCTTCAATGCTGCACGAGATCTTCTTATTAATGAGCATAGGGTAAGTAAAATTATTGGAGTTACAATAATTCTGTGATTGAAGAGTATAATGGGTCATTTCTAGTTGAGGGAGATATAACTCATCTTTTCATGGCTCAACCCTGCCTTGGCTCCTTTGTAACGTTTTTTTTTTTTTTTTTTTTTTTTTTTTTTTTGCAGCAGCTAACATACAAACCACAGAAGTCCTGATTTATTTTCAGCTGCAGATTTGAACAGAGTACAATCTGGCAACAGTCAAGGAACACTTTGTTTTCTTCTTTGATTTTTTTAAATTTATTTCTTTATTTGCACTTCTGTGAGGGTAGTGATAAATTTCTGCATGGAATATTTTCAGCCTGTCTTCTTAAGAATGAGGTCTGTGATTGTGCAGTGTGCCTCTCTATGCTCTCAGCATTTCAGCCCAGTTACCTAAAGCAACGGTGTGTGCAGTGACACTGTAATCAGAGGTTGGATACAAGAGATCCAAATAAGTGCTCAGCAGTCCCCAAAGGAGTGTGTATCTGCCGTCTGGCCAAGCAGTGTGTTTGTGTCAGTCGCCCGTAAACATCCAGGCAGCTTGGAACTGGGTTGGGGATGGGAGGTGTTAACTGTTTGTCAGGAGGCAAGGAAGGAGATACAGACAGGTTGCATGGAAAATTGAAGGTACTGGAGGGAAAAGTTCTGAAGCAAGTGTGGACTGGAGGAAGCATAAATAACAGCAGTGTAGGAATTGCAGGAAAATAAAAGGAAGAAATCTACGGGCTAACTTAATGAAACTATTTTCAAACTGAGTTTGTATAAAATATACAAGCAGAATAACACTACCCATTCATGTTTCAATCCAAAGGTTAGGAGCTATATATAAACATCTATAAATACCCCTTCAAGAACAAACAAAACTTCACAGGCACTACAAGCATACACAGTTTGATCTCCCTAAACTTGGTGTGCCTTGGCAGCAATTTCTGTAGTGTGTGTAAACACACTTTACTGAAGTGACTTGGTTCTTGGAAGGTCCTTTAGAGTAACAGTAGGAAGACAAAAGTATTACTCAGTCTTTATTATTTGAATTAATTCAGATAGTAAAGTTATTACTGTTTGTTGTTTTGATAAGAGTCTCTTGCACTGTAGTAAATGAAGTTCCAATTGCCTTTTGAAACAGCTTATTGAAGTATATAATCTCTTGAAGCTTGAGGGACAGCAGTTTTTGTTAATACCAACTTCTGTAGCTGCCTAATGATTATCTTGACATTAACAGTAGAAATAACTTCTAGATAGCATTGTCACTACAGTGAAAGATTTTAGTCATGGCAGTGTAAGGTAATTAATCAAAAATTGCAAAATACACTGTAGGAAATAAGGGATTTTGAAATATGCCCGAAAGAATAAACATCAACTTAATGCTCGTCTCACAGGTGGCAGCAGGTGTGGAATGTAAATCCTTGTTCTTAGGCTCGTGTCTCCTCTTATTTATGGGCCTTGTGTCCCATTATTTGGACTGCTGTTTTAGCCCATATGGTATATATATACTGCTACCAAAAGTGGTGCTTGATTTAAGCAAACAGTGCTATTTTTATCATTGTTTTGGCTTGTAAGGAAGCTTTGATTTGTGTGCCAGGTTAGGCTTAGTCTTTTGCTTGCATGTATTGGCACAGGTGCAGAAGATGCCCTTCTGTCAGAATACATTGAAGTGGCAAAGTCAAGCATGCAGAAACAAAATTTCCTTGCTTATTCTTGATGTGACCACTTTAGGCACATGTAGTACATTGTAGTCTTTAATTGAGCACAGTCCATATCCTCCTGTCCTCCCCTGTGTTTTTTCCCTTTGTCTTGTTTTGCTTTATGGTTCCTGACCAGTTCTGCACATCTTTACAAACAGTCTTCAGGCTTTCAATGTTTTTGTTGAAATCTGTGGCCTTCCCCATGTTCTCTGGAACCAAGAGTAGGGATGACAGTTGAGAAACTAAGAGAAAGGCACCTATAATTAAAGAAAAGCAGTCCTGCACTTGTCATGAGCACAGTCTTTCTGAAGCAGTTGCAGAGCAAGTGCTTTTCTGCAGAAATAAGAAAACTTGTTGGAAAAATTGGGATTTGATTAAAAAAAAAAAAAAGCTAGAACCTCTATTGTGGCTGTACAACCTATGTTTTTTTTCCCCCCTCTGTCTTGTAAGCCAGCCATGTTATGTGTGGAGTTTTTATAGAGAAGTGGAGGATGTGTGTGAGGTGCATCAAGTTTTAAGAGTGCTGTGGTGTGTGAAAAGAAAATGAAGAATCACCTTTCAGGTGGTTAATCAAAGAAAGGAGTTCGAATGAAGCATTTCTCCTTTTAAAAACAAAAGGATATAACCCCTAGCCTAAGGCACTTGCCTGATGTGTAATTTTTTAATGCTAAAATCACAATCAATTGGAATTGGGCCAGTCTGATAGGAGGGTGTATTCTACCTATGCTCTTTATAAACAACATGATACAGAACCTAACTCTTTTGCATAAAAAAAAAAAAAAGCATATGTGAAAGTGCCCCCTCCAGGCTACTGATAATAATTGTTTTCCCACCTATGTGTAGATAAGAGATGAGGAATCTTACTAAAAACAGATGACTACTGCTTATTTTATTTTAATCAGTGCATGGTTTTCTGGAAAAGCGAGGTTGTGTCTACAGTGAAGCAACCCCCAGGAGTAATACAGTTGAGTCACTGCAATGCTCTTCTTAGGTGACTCACTTGGGTTGTGTTCAACACTCAACTTACTTTGGGATCTGATCTGTGATGTACCCTGAGAGGTACTGGTTCCACAGATGCAGGTCTGATGTTATGCTGTAGATGTTCAGATGTATCTGTTTTAAGATGTAGCGTGGTGAATGCTTGGAGAAGGTGACTTTTAAGCCTTTGTTGAATTGCAGTGTTGTAATAAATCACTGACTGGGTGCAAAGTGTCTATGGGTCTGGCATGTCCTGCTGATGGACAGCTGTGTCAGGCAGTACTGTGTGCTGTTTGAAATTCCTGGGGTCTACGCTCTTACCAACTTTGCTTTTTTTGAAGTCCTCTGCAAGTGAAAAGGCATAACTAATTGTAGCTGTACTCTTCAAGCCTGGTAGTCTAAAGAGCCAGCAGACATTTTAGGAAGTCTGACATTATTGTACGCTCCAATCCTGTGCCTGGGAAGAACAGTGATGTAATTTGAAATCACTGATCTCAAATGTCTTCCAAAATATTCGTTAGGATGAGATTGAGAATCTTAAATTCATAGACTGAGGTGTCTTCAGTTTGTCCTGTCAGAGTAAAAGAAGCTCCTTGACAACACTCTCAGACATATGGGTCTTATTTGTGGGGTGTCCTGTGTGGAGTGAGGGGTTGGACTCAATGATCCTTATGGGTTCCTTCCAACTCGAGGTATTCTATGATTCTAAGCTTACTTTTTTTTTGGAAAAAAAATCAGAGTACAAGGTAATTAAAATTTTAGTTTATTTTCATGGGTGCATATATTAAAATCTCTTTGATCAGGAGACTCATGTTTACAGTTGATTAAAACATGGATGTTCAAATACTGTGCTTGACTTGGGTTTAAAATCTTGGCTTGTCTCATGCTGTGCGTACCTTCCTGTAAATCTCATCAACTTACTTAAAAGCACCTTTAATGGCTAGCAGGAATGAAAAGCAGATAAACCGCAGACTCTTCCAATTACACAGAAGCATTCTTTTAGATTTTCTTCTTAAAGTAATTTAAAATCAGTTTACTGTTCTCTTCTCTTAGTATCCTGCAGAAATAAGGAAGTATGATTATGATCCGAATTTTGCAATAAGAGGACTTCATTATGATGTGCACCGGGTATGTATAAGTATCTTCATGAAGAGTTATGTAGTGCTGAGAACCTAGCCAAAGAAAACAAATGAATCTTTGAATTCTTCCAATCTCATTCTGTGCTGTGTAAGGATTTTGATGGATGTTTTTTCTTCTGTTGTGAATTTTATTTTTATCTTATGTAAGAAGTGTTCTGGGTGTTTTGTGGGGAGAAGGGTCAAGTTAGAATGCAGCAGAATGAACCTAAAGTAGGGTGCTGTTATAAGAAAAGGATACATCTTCATGACTAAGCTCAGGTCACTGGATGTTTGGGGACCTTTGCAGGCCTTATGTTGAAATCTTTAATAAAGTGTTTTGGAAGCTATAACAGTAGTTGAAGGGAAGGTGCTCAGTTGGTCTGGAGTCAGAATAGTTATAGATTAAATTGGTCTGTTTCTTTTTTTTTTTTTTTTGAATTTAAGATAGTTGGCACATAATTAAAGCTGACTTTTTTTTTCCTTGTAAGGCGTTATTGATGAAGATCGATGCTTTTCATTATATTCAGCTAGGAACAGTCTACAGGTAGGTGAAATTATTGCCTGTATTAACAAGAAACCAAGTATACTCTTGTTTTTAAATCTCCTAGTTGCCTTTATTAGTGCGTGACTTGGCATGTATCAGGAACAGTGCACTGAAAAAGCACAGGCATGAATGAGAACTGCAGTCTTACTGGAGGGGCCTTCTTTGCACCTCTGTGTATACACACAGATGCTAGCACACATTTACCAACATGTAGCACAGCTGATTTTCCCAGTCCATAGCTAGGGAAGCTGGCAAGCTGGTTGGTCACATAGTGCTGAGTCACTTTGTTTCCAGCTGTTAAATTGTGCTGAAAGATATCTAAAAATACACTGACTTCTTCACTGGTGCTTTCGATGTAAACAATTGCTACAGAGTGCCTGTTAGCATGTCTTTAGCGTGGCTGCAGATACATTTGAAAGGCTTTGCTGTATTTGCACAGAGCTTTCAAGTTTGGGTATGTCATTCTGCACGGGTGATGTCAAACGTACAGCGTGACACTCAGAGTGTACTGAGTTCAACTCAGATTGGCAGTCTGTGCTGTGCTTTCTTAAGTGACACAATCTTAGTGTAGGTGACCTTTTGGTATGAAAGTCTCTAGTGTGTCTCAGCTTGTGCAGTACATGCTTGATTAATGTGAACTCCACACTTAATGCCATACTTTAATTTAAACAATGAGACTGAGTGCATTTCTTAATTTCACTGGACAAGAAGTTTTCCATTGGGATGAAAAGACAATGCAGCAGTGAGGTGATTTACTATGGGGGCCGGTATGTAAGTATATGGTAGTGTGAAATGATGGTGCTCTCATTACTTCTTTGTTATGCTAGCTGCGCAGATAGGTACATAATTCTGTCATAAAGAGGAAATAAGATGTCATGGTCCAGCATTAGCCTGGTACTGTTGATGTAGTGGCTATCTAAAGCTGCCAAACAGTGTGTGTTCTGTGTGCTTCATCATCAAACTCACAGTGCTACTTCACACCATTTGCTTGTGTCCTATTCGTGCTGTGTATTTCAGCAGTCAACACCTGTTGCTGGGTTTTTTTTCTAAGCCCTACATTAACAATATCAACCTAGAGCCAGCATGTAATGACTGATGAAGAAGATTCCAAAGAGATGATGAGATTTCTTGAAGAGTTGATGGCTTGCCTTTTGCAGCCAAAGTACTTCTGGACAGACTGCTTAGCCATACATCTTGGT
Source organism: Odontophorus gujanensis (assembly GCA_013399175.1). NCBI lineage: Eukaryota > Metazoa > Chordata > Aves > Galliformes > Odontophoridae > Odontophorus > Odontophorus gujanensis. Next base: position 310,782 of record VXAB01008349.1, on the reverse strand, counting down.
ACTTGATAGTTTTCACTTGCTCTCACACAAACTCATTTCACCCAAATACTTTCTTAGTTTTAAAATAAGATTACCTTTCTCTTACGTACCAATATTGCTGTCATTTGTTGTCTATCTAAGCTCTGTAGTTCTTTAGATTTAACCTTGCATGTGCTCTGTGTATTTGTAGGCCAGTTATACTGCTGAAAATAGTAGAACTTGCCCAAGCATAAGACTTCATTTGCACTGACAGATTTTGAGCAATTCTGGTACTGTTTTAACATTGCATGTTTCCAAGAGCAGCAGTGGAAGTACTACTTTAGATGAACTACGATGCATTTAGTACCAAGTTTTGAGTGGAATAAAATAAACTTAGTAGTTACACAGGTGGACTGTGAACTTTGTCAAGACTATGGGTTTTTTAGCAAAACTGATGTCTAGCTTTACAGAAAGTCTTCTCTCCTCTCTGGATTTCACAAATGTTTGTCTTCTCTCTTGATTTGCACTTAAATAGTTCTTTATTCAAAAGAGCATTTTCCTTAGTAGTACTCAAGTACTATTTGGCAAAGCTGTTGTCAGAATAGAACCTGAGTTAATCTTGATTCTGGTATTATTGCTTGGTGTGCATTTAACATTTTTGTTGTATTTCTTTCAGTTTCTTGATGCGGAGTAGGTGACACTGAATAACTTTTCTATATATATGTATAAAATATAATGTAGTTAACTGCTTTACTATAGTACTGTACTAACTTGAATGTAGTCCTATCAACAGTAGCACAGAGCTATGTGAAAGTCAGTGTCACATGAAAAAGTGCAGTACAGGAGCTAGCCTAACACAAACTCTAATAATGGAAAACATTGGGCTTATTCTCTTGTTTAAAATGCTTTGGGTTAAGACCAAGAAAGGGACTTTCTGAAAGAAACTGTCTTACATGCAAGACTGCAAAAAAAATCCAAAAAAACCCATAAACATAAGTAGGCTTGGAGAAAAGGACCGAATGATCTGACTTCTGTGTTCTTCAGTCTCAAGCAAATCATCCCTGCCTTCCCCTCCACTTAGGTGTCTTCTGGTCAGAATTGCTGCATGTACACAGTGTTTTAGGTTCTTCCATGCAAGATATTTGATACTGTAAATAATTAAAAACAACAACAGAAATAACCAACCCAATCACAAAATATGGAACCATTAATATTTTAGTAGTTGATAAAGAAAATCTGTTGATATGTCTTTTCTCTATTTGTTCTGGTACTTTTTTGTGTTTTAATTACTTGTCAACAATCCTTCCAGTAATTTTAAATTTTGGGAAACTAAGCTGTTGGTACAGCTTAAACTCTTACTTAAAGGTTGTATGTGTTCTTCTTTCCCTTGAATCTTCAAGGTCATAATGCAGAATAGTCTGGTTTACACACTATCACATCATCAGTGCTTTAAGAAACAAAAGCAGAGTGAGGAATTACTTTAAGAAGCTGGAAGCTCAAACTGCTTTCTACATTGAAGCTCTGCCTCAAGGGTTTGGAGACTAATTAGCGTTTTTTCCTCTTAAGAAAGTAGAAGACTTAAATTTGGAATGTGTTTGGCATGCATCGGCCTGTTAAAATGTTACTTCTTCTGTAAGGAGAGATGCTGTTTGAACTTAGGCTAATGTGTTTCTGTGACATGGTTGGTATTTCAGTAAGCTCCAGACTTAAGTGATAATCTGATAGATTTTTATTCAGTAATTACTTCATAATTTTAGTGTGACTTTTGAAACTTTTGTTGTTTTCCAGAGGCCTCAGTGTTGTCCCAGATGAGGAAGTCATTGCAATGTATGATGGTTCCCATGTTCCCTTGGAGCAAATGAGTGACTTTTATGGAAAGGTAAAATAAAAACAAAAAAATAACTGCTATTTACAAATGAAATGATCTTTGTGGTTCTTTTTAGGAGAGTGGGATTGTCTTTTGTTTTTGTTCCTCCTGTTATATTTTCCTCAATAACTGGTTGACTGATGGTTATTAGATAAGAAGCTTTCTCTCTGACATGACAAATACCCTTTTTCTCCCACTTAATGTAATTTCTTTTTACTGTTTCCTTGCCCAGTCACACATACAGAAGTAGAATATTGAAAAGTCAGGTGACTTACACAGTTGCACAGCAGATCTGATAAAGGCTGGGAAGCGAACCATGTCTGATGCCTTACCTTCATACTGAACTTAAAATTTCCATATAATTCTCACGTGTGGTCTCTGGAGCAGCTGCAACAACTCTGACTATCAGCCTGGAACTCTTTAGGGGGTACTTTGGTCTTCAGTGCTATTCTTCTGCTGATCTCGAGAAGGAAGGTGACAGAACAAACTTAGACTCAAGTGCTTCCCTCTGAACGTCAGGAAATGTTTTTTCAAATGTGGTGACCAAGCACAGATACAGGTTGCCCAGGGAGATTATGGAACCCTTTCCTTCCAAAGCCTCTTGATCGTGATCTTGGGCAACCTGCTGTAGCTGTCCCTGCTTGAGCTGAGGGTTGAACCAGGTGGCCTCCAGAGATCCATACTAGCCTCAGTTATTCTATGGTCTTGACCAGTGTGCTGTTTTGAGGAAAGATATCTGGTTGGTTTACCCTCTTAAAGTATTTATTCCTGCAGTGAGATCCTCTACTTAAATGAAAATGAACTACAGTTACAACCTTTGTGGAGTGGATGCCTGTTCTTACGTTAGTTATTGTAGATTGAACATTCTATCTCTTTTCAGGAGGGCAAATTGTTTTGCAGTCCTAGCTAGCATTTAATTAAATAAAACCACTATTGTTCCCTTTCCCCCTGCCCCATATCAATGCTGTTTGCTTGTAAAATTGTGGACATCCAACAAAGAGGTCTCTGAATGCTTCTTTTGGCTTAGCTGAATGTTCTTTTATGTGTTCATGAGATAAAATATTAAAGCAGTGGTTCTTCATGATAAATTTTCAGAAAAAAGGCAATGCTTTTGTTAGTTACTTTCTTGAGTTAACAGACTTTCAATAAGAGTCCTAATACAGTGAGAAGATTGGTAGCAAAGGCTGAGTATTTGCAATTAATCTGAAATTTTTCTATTAAGTGAATGAAAGCGTTCCGATTTGAGAATCAATGTCTGACCTTTTTTCTTTCTTTTATTTGTAGAGCTCACAAGGAAATACAATGAAGCAATTCATGGATATATTTTCCTTGCCAGAGATGACACTCCTTTCTTGCGTGAATGAATATTTTCTGAAAAACAACATAGACTATGAGCCTGTTCATCTGTACAAAGATGTCAAGGTACTGACTTTGAAGATCTAGATAAACCTATCTATTTGTGCATTTTGTCTGTGAGCATCTCACAAAACTAATGTGCATTAATTCCAGTGAAATAACTCAGCTTTAGGTTTCGTGTAGAGTAGTTATTGCTATAAAACCATAAAAACTTAAGTAAAATGATAGAAAACCTTGGAAAAGAAGCAATAACTTCACAGTTGGTTTTAAAAATCATATTCTGTGGCAGTCATTGTTTCTGTAGGTTTCGGGGGGCTAGGAGGAAAGTAAAGAAGCTCTCATATGTCAGTAAAGCTTCTTTTGCTATTATTAAAGACATACTTTTCTTGCTATCAGGAAATGTAAGAGGCTATGGGGAATTTCATGAAGCTTTCATCTGTGTTGCCTCTGTATCTTTATTAGCATTATCATTTTTTTTCTCTCTTGCTTTTGAGATATCTCCTCTTGCCTGTTTACCTCTTTTCGTCCTCCAAAAAATATAGTAATAATGATACTTTTAGAAATCATGTAACAAGAGTAATGACTCTCTTGTTTCCTTAGGATGTATCCTACAGAGAAGCTAAAGTTGTGTTTTGGATACTTAATAGCAGAAAAGGCCACTTCCAGCTTGATATTTGATTATGTGATCTTTCCATCTGAACATTTTTTGTTGTTTCTTCTTGAGGCCTCTTCTGTTTAGTTAAGTGTATGTGATAGGCCTGACTGTTGAACTTCTCTCTTCTCCAGTGGAGTTCCTCCCATCTCCTCCTAATTTTTCCTTCTGCCTACAGTTATGTAGTCAAAAAACTAGTTTTTGTGACTTCTGCTGAAATGTTTCTAGAAACTTCCATACACGTAACTGCTCAGCGTTACCAACTTTTTTGAAGCTGCATAAGTGACTTCTTAAAGAATTTATGGGCTGTGTACAGTGTAAGTGCCAATATGGCAGTATCACTGTTCTAAACAAAGCATTCTGGTTCAGAATGCTTTGTTACAAGCCCATTTCATACTTCCTGGAAGTATGAAGGAGTTTTCTTGAAGAACAAGCTTACTTTGTCTAGTGCTGGTGTATGCATAATGAATACTACGTGGCATTTCTGCGAAGCTGAAAATGTAATTCAGGGAATGCAATTGTTATAAAAGCAAATTATTACTGTGCAGTTTTTCATGCTTGAAAAGATCGTTCAGTTCTTCAGTGCTCTGTTGATTTCCTGACAGGATTCCATCAGGGATGTCCACATCAAAGGAATAATGTATAGAGCAATTGAAGCAGATATTGGTAAGTACTGATGACATCATCTGTCAAGACTTTTTTATTTAAGATTGCAGTTTCTAAATTGTAAAGTTTGAAAGAGATGTTACCATTTATCTAGGGTGCCTCTATTAAGTATAGCCTCATGCTTGGAAACCTTGGTTGAACACAGAAAACTGTTCTCTAGAGAAACTTGATTAACATTTTTTCCTTAATCCTCACAGAGAAGTATATCTGTTATGCTGAACAAACTCGTGCAGTGTTAGCTAAACTGGCTGATCATGGCAAGAAGATGTTTCTTATCACAAACAGCCCCAGCAGCTTTGTGTAAGTGAAGTCATTTTCTGCTCAGCTATCAATTTATGAAGGATGGGGAGGATGAGACTGAGTGCAATTTATTACACTGTCCTAATAATAGTTGCACTTCTGTTATACTTAACTGTTAATAACCCTCTGCCCTTTTCAGGGACAAAGGTATGAGGTTCATAGTTGGCAAGGACTGGAGGGATCTCTTTGATGTGGTCATTGTACAGGCTGATAAGCCAAACTTCTTCAATGATAAGCGAAGGTGGGTATTTAGTAAAGACTGTTTCAAGCAGCTTATTTGGTATAAAACTATAAAGCATTTTATGAAGTATTTTGACTTGGGGATGATATAAAATGAAATTGTATTTCATGAAATCCTATTTTAAGGTCATTAGAAAATACAGAAACACCCCTTTTTGAAGTCCAAATATTACCATTTCTTACCTGAGAAAGTTCCAATAGCTAATACAGGTCTAGTCTCCTGGACTGAGTTAGTCATAGAGGCTTTTTTTAACACATGTAGTTTAGTTAACGTTTCTCTAAACTTGGGAGTTGTTGGTACATTTCAGAAGTTGCACTTCATCTGGAAATGTTTTATTGCTTGTGGTTTTGTTTAGTCATATGTAATATTCAAAGGGTGGACTGCTTGTTCAGTTAAGTAAATACTTTTCTAATGTGTAAGCACTTCTGACACTTGAAGAAGATCTATTCCTTTATATGTACTCAGAACTTTGAAAATGAGATAGAAGTGGGATTTTTTTCTCCTTTGTTCCATTTTCCATTTAATTTCACAACCAGTATTGCTGTCCTTCCAGTCCTCAGTTCAGTGCTGCCTTCCTCAATCATTCAGTTGTACAAAGTGAGATGTTGGGCAAGATTTTAATTATTTTCATTCTTTTTTGCATTCTTTCCTTAATGGCAGATCACTGACACTTTCTCCCTCTGTCTGGGGAGGCTGATTCCCTGCCTTAGTTCAAAAGTTGCTCTTAAACTCTGCTATAGATGTCATCAGTATACTGTGAAGAAACACTGCATTTAGCTGGCTGTACCTGACACTTTAAAACTTTGCTTTTCCTCTAACAAAATATTCAGTTGCTATAAAGCACATTTTCCTTCTGAAAGATGAGTGCTTTTCATAGCAGAATACTTTTAGAAATCATGTAACAATTGTGTGTAATTCTATTCTAGACCATTTCGGAAGGTGAATGAAAGGGGAGTGTTGCTTTGGGACAAAATCCACAAACTGCAGAAAGGCCAGATCTACAAACAGGTACACTTCAGTGACTTCCAACACTTCTGGCTCAGATTTGATGCCAATTTCTTAGAGTCCTGAACTTCAGCTATCATAAAGACTTGGAAATAGTTTTTTAAGGTTATTTTAATCATTTAAGTGGTTCAAATTGATTGTTGGTATTGTATCCCTGTTGTTTACTTGCCTCTTAAAGTACCTGTGAAAAGTAATAGCGTTACTGAAATAGCTTGTGAAACTTGGGATTCATAATACTTACACTGAGGACAAGATATAAATATTGATATAAAAATATTTTTAAATGCATACTAAGTTATTTTATTGTGCCTGTGATGGTGCAAGTTGCATGCTGTCTCAATATATGTGCTGTTTCTGTAGGGCAACTTGTATGAATTTCTGAAGCTGACTGGTTGGAGGGGCTCTAAGGTGCTCTACTTTGGTGATCACATCTACAGCGACTTGGCAGTAAGAAGCTTACTCTCTTGAAACAGGATAAAAGCTGAGCCTTTGTTTGTGTCCTTCTCCCACTATTCAGTAGAATGCTATTTAATGAGAAGTTTCTGGACACAACAAAATCTGAGTTGGTAGTAAGCCATGTTGCTTTTCTTGCATTAAAGAAAACCAGTGCCACGGAAGGCTGATTGTACTTTCCACATGACTTGTAGCATTTAACTTGCTTACATCCTGGGCCCAGGGATTCATAGAATGGCTTGGGTTGGAAGGGACCCCAAGGATCATAGAGTTCCAACCTGTTTGCCACAGGCAGGGCCACCAACCTCCAGACTTGGTACTAGACCAGGTTGCCCAGGGCCCCATCCACCCTGGTCTTGAATACCTCCATAGATGGGGCATCCACAGCCTCTCTGGGCAGTCTGTACCAGGGCCTCATTGCTCTCTCTGTGAGGAACTTCCCCCGACATCTGATCTAAACCTTCCCTCCTTGAGCTTAAAACCCTTGTCCTATCACTAAGGGGATGGGAGTTTGTACTTGTGATCCAGATACTGATTGTGTCAGATGTAGCAGAAAGTAAACATGGACATCCCAATGTATAGAACATAGCTGTTTTGGCTGATGTTTGCTACCAAGTGTAATAGGAACTGAATGAACTTCTGTTCTGAATGACAGGTGGTAATCTCTCTGTCACTAATGGTAAGCTGACATTCTTCCCAAGATCTTGTGAGGTTTGCAGTCCTGTTCTCCAGGTGTCTTCTTACTACCTTACCAGCAAACATGCTGTTTGCAGTCACTTCAAAATAAGTTAGTATCATTAACTCTTCTGCAATTGATTGCATATAAATACCTTTACAAAAGTGAGTGCTAGTAATGTGGTGATAACATGTTTCAGGAGCAGGTGTTAATATTTTTGCCTCAGTCTGCTTTTGCATGGGAAAGTAACCCTGTGCCTTTCAGAGGCTGAGAAAGGAAGGAGAAGACTGCTCTGCTTTTTGTGCTCCTTTCTCCATTGTTCCAGGTAGCAGTTGTCTCATCTTGTGCTCATCAGGCAAAACCTGAATAGCTGGAAACTTACAGTTTCCCCTAGATGCTTCTGACAGCAGCAGAGGTCTCATCTGTAAAAGGAATTTCCTACTGTTTCCTTTAAACCTGATGAATTAGTTATATGCAGCTACTCATGTGTTCTTTCTCTCTGAAAATGTGGGATTTGGAACATACTTCAGGATTAAAACCTATCGCATATTGGCACAATTAGGTCCTGCAGTTTAATGTCTGCTTATGCAGAAGAAGCAATTAAATTAAATGAACACCCTTTGGAATTAAGAATGCTCGAATTCTTCAGTATTTAAGTAGGTGTTAATGTTTTTTTTTTTGCTAATTGAATTTTTAATTCTTGGTAAATAGGATTTGACCCTGAAGCATGGCTGGCGCACTGGTGCAATTATCCCAGAGTTACGATCAGAGATTAAAATCATGAACACAGAGAAGTACATTCAAACCATGACCTGGCTACAAACTCTGACAGGATTACTGGAACACATGCAGGTTTGTTCTGTGTATGTGTAATCAGTTCTGTATAGCTGAAGGGATCCAGCCAAGTTTCGAAATGCTGAGTATTGATGTTGTAAGTGCCTTCTTTCTCACTGAAGTTCTGCAGTTCAACTGCAGATAAATGTAGTTACTTGCAATTGTAAGAGTTTTCTCATAACCTTAATGCTTTTCTCCACTGGTTGCTCTGGACTGATTCCTGTTTTCAGTTAAAACATGTTATCTTCTGTATAGTGATCTTGGAAGCATTGCTCTTGTCCTATTAGCTGATAAGGGTATATTAATGGACAGGCTCATTGATGAGGAAATCCTTTGTTACCTGTCACCACATTCCAGGTTCACCGTGATCCTGATTCACAAATGATTTTAGAAGAATGGAAGAAAGAAAGAAAGGAGATGAGGTAAGAAATAGCTTTAACTATTTGCAGTATTCTTCATGGTAGCAAAGAGTTTGATTTAATGTTTTCCACAGGTTTCTCTAGAATTTGAAAGTAAATAAAATTGGAGTAAAGCTTGGTGGAGACTATTAAATTCTTCTTCAAATTAATTCCTGGTTTTTTTTTGTGTGTGTGTATGTTAATCTAAACTTTATTTTTTAGTCTTTTATCTCTTGGACAAATAGATGCCATTAGGATTTAGATAAAGGCTATTATTTCATTACCTCTAGAAGTGGTAAGTGAAAGTGAAAGCTTGAGGTGCCACCTTTCTGAAGAAGCATTTCCTGTTGTTTTTAGTGGGAGAAATACAAATCATAGAATATCCTGAGTTGGAAGGGACCCACGAGGAGGGAGTCCAACTCCTGGCTCCACATGGGACTACCTAAAAATCAGACCATGTTCCTGACAGCAGTGCCCAAATGCTTCTTGAGCTCTGTGTCAGAGCTGTTCTGTTCTCTACTGTGATGACTATTTCTGGGCCATGCACATGCAAGAAATGCAGGCACTTCTTACATTGTGCATTTAAGTGGCTTGAAGCAAAGTGGCAAGAAAGTAATGCAGATTATAGGAACTGCTTGCTTCAGACTTTGGAAAGTAATTGGTGTAAAGAGATGTGTGCAAGTGTGTTCCCTTCATCCTTTGTGTTCTCTCTTGGGGGACAGGGAAATGAACAGGAATTTCTTCAACACACAATTTGGAAGCTTATTCAGAACTGACGAGAATCCCACTTACTTCCTCAGACGTCTCTCTAGATTTGCAGACATCTACATGGCATCACTGAGTTGTCTCTTGAACTATGAGCCTGATTACACGTTTTATCCAAGAAGGACTCCTTTGCAGCATGAACTTCCTGGCTGGTCAGACCAGCTGTGCACTGGTACATTCAGAATACCCTTCCTACAAGAGACAGTTCAGGTCAAATGAGCACTTGCCTTGTTCTCTCTAAAATGGGCTAATTTGTCTTTTTTGGAATATAGATGCATTTTAAGTCACTTGAATCAAGTACCTTGATTTAGATGTAATTCATACTAGTTCTCATAAGCATAGTACTTATTTTCTCCCCTCCTGCTCAGAGATGCAAAGTCTGTTCTTACACACAGAGGATATGCTGGACTGCCAAAATAGCTGTGGGCTGGGAAGGAGGAAACACTGACATTCAAGGGTGGTTGCCTTTGTTGATTGGAAACTACAGCCACATGATTCAGAGAGAGCTATGCTGTCCCTTCAGAACTCTAGCTGCAGCCTGCAACAGCTTTTGGCACTCAAACACTTAAATCCAGTATTAATAACGTGGTGAAGTTACCAGCTGGGTTATGGTGAGATTTAGAGAGCTGGTGTAAGCATTTCAACTTTGTGTTGCTGTAGCTGGCATGTTACCTGGAACTGAAGTAACCAGTATCATGTGTGTGTGCATCTCTGCTGCATTACGATGGCTGCTGTACAGGTGTGCTCAGGTTTTCCTGTCTGTGTGTCTGTGCTTGGCTGTACATGGACCTGAGCCTAAACCTGCCAGTAGCAGGAAGCTTGGCCTGCTTCAGCTTCCTTCTGTTTGCTTTTAGACATGTTTCTTTCTTAGTTTTTAAACAAACGAAATATCCACTCTCTAATAACAAAGCCATTTCAGGAGGTCTCGCAGAGTGCATTTTAAAGCTAAAGCAGAATTCCATCAGGCTTCAGATCGATCCTAAATGCTGCTTTTTACATTTCTAAGTGTCTTACAGTGGCATGCAATGCAGTTTTGGATCTCTCTTGGTGAGAATGTATTTCATGTAGCCTTCAGTGACGGGCTTCTGCGTTCAAAAGTACATACGCACAATGGGCGAATGAGTTGGGGGGGGGGGGGGGGGGGAAGTCAATGAAGAAAAG
>VXAB01008349.1:198081-300257 GCA_013399175.1 Odontophorus gujanensis | reverse complement strand
GGAGAAGTATATGAAGAAAATGAAAACCAGAGTTAAAAGATGGCATTTTTTTTTTAGCTGAAACCCCCAAAGCTGAACTGGGGGCGATGGAAAATTTGTATCAAGCAAAACAATTTTGACCATGCAGGTGAGAAGTTTTATTGAACTACTAAAATTGCAAGTGAGACATGAACATAGACTTTGGGTGTTACATATGTTCCAAAGATTAGAGCTGAAAATCTCTATTTTGCACAAGGAAAACATCAGTTGATGTGTTTCCTCAAACAGGCACTTTATAGAACTGCTATATGGTTGGTTTTGAATTGGGAGGCTTTCTTTTCTCTGCATCCAAAGGAAAGCTTTCTTTTTTTTAATTTTTTTTTGTTTTCTTAAGTGGTGCTTCCTGCTCCAGTCCTCTTAGAAGGCATATAAATGATTTTAGTTAAGGAATTCTTTTGTTAAAAGTGTAACAATCAATAAAATAAACACAGAGTTTGGTATTTTTCATTTTTAGGACATCACTTGGTTCCTACCATGATTGTCAGGTAGACAAACTTTTGGTGACCAAAAGTTTTCCTGTTTGTTTTTAGCCTGTCTTATGTGTACGGATCTGTACTGAGTTCAAGATGTGCTATCTTCAATATTTTTAAAAGCATATTTGCAAAGTAATGAATGTATTTTAGCCTGCACAATTTCATATGAGCTTTTCCTGTATGCTTGAAATCAGTCTGAAAGCCTGGAGATGTGCTTGTAGATTTTCTGTTCATGGTTTTCTTGTGCTCTTGTTTCAAACTTGACATGCAACACTACTGAAGAGTGTGTGTTTGAACAGGTGAGTGTACCTGAAATGAGTGAGCTCATCTGACAGTCCTGCTGTTCTGAGGAAAGAGAAAAGATGATTTTGCAGAGGGTTAGTTGGGCATTATCAGGACAGGTGTTGGTGAGGCTGTGCAAGGGATTTAGCACAATTGGATAATGCAAGCTGTTCTGTGAGCTGAGCTTTGGGGATGGAATCATCTCCAGTTTGCCTTGGGTTCCTCGTCATCATGCTCAGCTAGAACTGAGCTTGATGTTACTCTGTAAGCACATTTCTTGTTCTAGAGATCTCAGTGCACTGTTTAAAATAAAGTAAAATGTGTGTTCATCTTACTACCAGCTATTAACTAGTGCTGTTACTCAGTTCTGCATTATTGGATTTAATAATGCTTTGGTTATAGCTCTGATGTTGATTTCTTGAAATCTGGCTGCAAGTCACTTTGTTTGCCCAGTTTTCCCATGATCCCCAGGAACAGTTGATGTTAGTCACACACTGCCCATTTTGTTTCAAGATAATTGTTTCCTCTCTTACCTTAGAAATCCGTCCAAAGTCTGTACAAAGCTACCTGACAACAGTTAGCTGAAATAAACCTTGTTTATATTGCATGATTTCTTGAAATAAACAGCACTGCATGACAAAAATTAATTATGGGAGAGTTACGTTCTTTTAAAACTATGTATAAGATGAGTTTAAGTGGGAGGTCTAAAAGGTGATATTTATTTTTCAGTGCTAGAACGCTAACCTTTTAAAAATGTCTTGCATTTTTATACTGATTTCAAAGAACTGGAGCTGTGTACCTCTGTGTTCTCTGCATTATTTATTTGAACCCTTCATTACTGACTTCAAAGACTTGGGTGCATTGAAAGGGCAATGCCTGTTTCTATTCATTTTGGGAGCATAGTTCATTTGAACACTGAAGAAAGAATAATTTCATTTTCTGTTCTATCAAAAATGCTGAAGAGATTCAGTAGTGTGGTAAAAGAAGAGTTTAATGAACTGTGGAAACATTTTGTGATGAAAATATTTAATGATTACTACAAAAATAAATGCTTGGACTTTATTTTCTGGTCCCTGTGAGTGGTGTGGTTTATTTTGGGTTTTTTTTTTTTTTGGTAATTTGGGAGAAGGAAAGAGCATGAATTGTACTGCTGCAAAACTGGCTAAGGAACAGTCCCTTAAATGTGTATATTTATGGGTGTGTTTCTTCTAAAGTATTTTTAATTGTCCCCAGGGAAAATCAAGAAGACATGGCTAAGGAGCAAGAGAAAGACCTAGGGAAATTAGTCTGTGGCCTTCAGTCGTATATTTACAAATGAGATTTCCTTGTCTGTCCTTGATAGTTGTCATCAGCCCAGGGTTTGCCATATTCTGACAGGAGGGGGGAATATTCTCAGAGGGAATGAATGTATCCCTGCAGGTGCTGTCTTTACCCTTGTTTCCCTTGTTTCCCCCTTACAGGTATGCTGCAGGTGAACACTGCTGCTGAGCAATAGCATCCTTCTTTCCTTGCTGTTTTGTGGTTTCTATCAGGCAAACTTGGGGTTATTCACTTCTAACAGTGAATAGCAGCTGCTATTGCAGCATTGGCTGAAAGGCAGCATTCATGTGCTTGGCAAAGGTGGCTTCTGTCAGACCTGAAGATCTGGTCTGAAGATGTGGTTGCAGAATAGCAAGGTACATCCATCTTTGTTGGCTGCTTCATCCCAAAAATGGCTCAAGTACAATTGTATTACTATTTTAATGCTCTTCTCTAGTAACTTCAGCAAGGAGTAGGGTTCTGCTTAATCCTGCCCTTTGTAGAGTGATGCAAGATAAACCAAACTCAGGAAAGCTGGAAATGTTGGAGCAGGGAACGGGTGCAGGTGTTGCAATTCAAAGGACACTGGGACAAAAAAAAACAACCAAAACCTATTTTTTTTTGTTTAAAACTACAGATTTAACATGTTCTGTCTCACAGCAGCTGGTTGTAATTGCACCTGAGCCAAAACAAAGGTAGAGCTGGAGTAGTAGCAAATTTAGGATAGTTGCCAAGTTATCAGCCTCGTGTGTTTGAGGCAATTTAAAATCCTGTGTGGAAGAATAAAAGCGGTGAGATAGGAGGCCAGTGAAAGTCCTGTGCTTCTTGTACAGAAATAAGTGCCTCTTTCCTCTTGGAAAGAGAGTCTGGAGAGAAAGAGAAACTCTCCAAGGTGGAGAGTTGAGCTTCACTTTGGTGTTTAGCACTCAGAGTAGATATTTCTCAGCTGATGTTTCTGAGGGTTGGTAACTTTGCAAACCCTGCAAACTGTGTGTTAATCAAGGCTGTACTCCTTTGCTTTGGTTTTTAATTTATAGTGAGATTTTATTCCCTGACAGTTGTAGGTGCTGTGGTTTATTTTCCCCACAGTAAATGTAAATAGAAATTTATAGTTGACTAATATCAAACTGAGTCTTTAATTCTGATCATAAGGATCACTCATCACAAGCTGCTGGTCATCTGAATCCTATAAAACAGAAGGAAAAACAAATCAGACTAACATAGTCCACGTGAAATGCGCATTTGTGGCAAATTTATCCATGTAGATGGACGTTCGCAACTGCCATTTTTGCACTGAATAAGTCTTTTTACTGCATGCATAATGGTTACTCAGTTCTTTAGCTGCTGTGTGTACATGAAAGTCTTGCTAAATTGGACCATTGAGGCTATCCAGATGCTTCAGCCTTACCCAGATTTTCCTTCTCTTGTTTCCCACCCCTCTCCCACTGCATTTCAGACACTGTACGGAGCGCTAGCATGACACTCAGCTACATTTGCAGCAAAGAAAAAGGAGGACAAATCTGAAAGGCTTTGAACTTTGTATAGACATCACAGCAGCATTTGAATTCCAACTTAATTTGGCTCTCTTTGAAAGCAGCTGCAGCCTCACTAGTTGTTACTTAGATTTGTAGAATTACTACAGTTAGAAAAGACCTCCAAGGTCATCTTGACTCAATCCCACCATCCCCACTGACCACATCCTTAGTGCCACATCCACATGCCTCTGAAACACCTCCAGCGATGGTGACCCCACCACTGTCCTGGACAGCCTGTGCCACTGCAGCAGTACTTTTTCTGAGAAGAAATACTTCCTAACATCCACTCTGAATCTCTTCTGGAATAACTTAAAACTATTACCTCTTGTCCTACTTGAAACAGAGCTATAGACCATAGCCTTAATTTAGCTCCAAGTGATGCTACCCTATTCCTGGCAGGGCTGAGAGAGAAAAGCCAGGAATTTGAATGATGTTTTTCCAAATACTTTTCCCAAGTGGCTGTTTTTCCTTTATAAGGTCACCCCCTCTTATTATGATCTTAGTTGTGTACCAAATAAAATTTAACACTTACTGAGAAAAGGTCGTAAGTAGGTTCTGATGGAGTCAGTGCAGAAGAACTTTCATATGAGGGGTTGGTGATATTTGAAGGCTGGGGCTTGTCCAGTGATGTAACATCAGTGTCATCTTTTGACTGCATAAAATCACACAAATGTTCTTAAAATCCATCCTTCTCCTACAGTGCATTAAGTGGGGCACTAACCTCCCCTACTGACCAGTGCAGTGCTGTGAATGAACTCACTTTGTCCTTTAAGTCTGTGTCTCCAGGCATGAACTCTGCTCTGGATGTCATATTGTCTTGGGTCACTTGCTGTTGAAACATTTCCCCCCCGTTCTTATTTTTAAGCCACTGTGAAGAATGGGAGAGGAAGTACTGTGCTGGCATTGTGTGTAGCATGAAAAGTATGTGCTGGTTCTTAAGAGTGCTCAGTGCTGTAATGTAAAAATACAAGCATTTCCTCTGGTTTGTCTCCTTTTTTTGTTTCTAGAAGACTATATCTATACAGAAGCTAGAATAGGAGGGGGTTTCTGGTTGCTTTCTTTGGGATTGATTTTTATAACACTTTTTTGTCACAACTCTGTCTCTGGGCGGCTTGGCTGCTGCTGGCTGGTTTTACATCATCATGATGCTCTGTGAGGCTAATGAAGTTAGAGAAGAAAGTAAGCATGGGAGCACAACAGTATAAGAATTCATACTTCTCAATCTCCTCCAATTTGCTTGCCTTTTAATCCAGCCCTTTTTTCCCTATCAAATGTCTAAACTCTCAGAGCTGTAAAACTATTAGCAGTGCTGTGGAAGGGAAGGGAAGAGGGTAAGTTCACCAATAAGTGGTTCAATTGATCTGCTTCCCTAAAGCTGATATTTCTGGTGCAACGAGGCCTTCTGCATTGGTGCTGTTCAGATGTAAGCTTTTGGCCAGGCCTTGCTGCTCGTAGTGGGAGCCCTGATAGTACATCCCAGCACAGTGCAGCAGGCAAAGTAACAGAGCTCCCACACTAAACATAGGAACCTTTGTCGTGTGTCAGTGTGAGCAGTTCAAGCGTAAAGTGATCTGAAATGTTGCCAGCTTAATAAAATATAAGGATACATTGGATCCTGTGAGATCTGGAAAGTGAAGTAGGTCTGGGAAGTGCAGGCCTCTAGTTTTGCACTCCTCAGCCTCTCACCTTGAAGTGCTGGAAGCCTGTGCTTTTCTTCCTGAATCGGAGGTACGAATATCCGATGAAAGCCACCACTCCAATAACCAGGCAGATGCCAAAGAATATCCCTGTCCCAGTACCAGCGTGGAGATGAGCCTGGAAGCATGGACAGGGTGAGCTATGGAGTGTGCACTGATTGCCTGCCTACTCCCCAGCACGTGTGATGTCTCCCTGAGCTATGCCTGAAGTCCTCAACTGCTTTAGTGGTGGAGTTTCCTGCTCTGTGATCCCCAAAGACCCTTGAATACAACCTTCTGATGATAACTGCAAACTGGAACTTGGATTCTGCACACTGGATGATGGTTGTGGTGCAGCTTCAGCCTGTTTGTGTTTTGAAATATCCAGAATAGACCATGTTATGTGTATAATTCCTAGGGAAAGAGCTGAAATACTGGAAGAATATTCCTGAACTAGGTTTTTGTATCAAGCCACAGGGCTGCAGAAGGCAACCAGACTGCAGTCCTGGAGGGAACTGCCAGTTTTGTGGTGGTGATAATTTTGTCTGAGGGGTACAGGATGCTCAGGATGTAGTTTCCCAAGCACTGCACTCTTTGCTGGTAATCCTGGGAGAGAAGAGGGGTCTTCTCCAGGGAAGAATCCTATGCAGTTAGGCTTTTCCATATGATGCTTCTATGGTCTCCTGCTTAGAAAAAAAGTTCCTGCATGTACCCTGGCAAAAGTAATTCCTTTATTGTCCTGAGTAATTTTCTTGTTTTTTTAGAAAATGAAGTATAGTGCAGCGGTATAGCTAACTATTAGAAAACCTTTAGTGTGTGTGTTATGAAGAAAATAATATGTGGTGCTATAGACTGACAGAAATGATTTTGAATGGGGTTAAAGGAACTGAGAGCAGCCCTTTCTGCACTGTTCTATTTTGCCATGTGTATTTGGGTTTGGCTTGTCTGGTCTTTCTAACAGAGGGGATAACTGGATCCATGGCAGGGATTTATGCATGCAAAGGAAGAAAATAATCTGTTTTCAAAACACTTTGTTTTGAAAAAATTATTTTGAAAAAGAAAGGAATGAGTGCAAAAACCAACAGTCAAAGGTTTTCCTTAAAAGCTTGAGAGATGTTTTTGGAAAAATTCAAAGGGAACTTCGTAGAAGCTTGGATGAGTGCAAAACAGCTGGAGATGGAATTGAATTGAAAAAAAGAAAAAAAATACAGGGAGAACAGCTTCACTTACACTGTTTTTCCACTTCTAAATTTCTTTCACTATAACTTTTTAAACTGAAACTGTATGCATGGGAGGGAAACTGGGAATATATGAACGTCAGCAATTAATTTGGGATATAAACCACAGCTACCTCCCACTACCCCAAAAGTCCCTATGTACTTACAGGTGCTGGTGGAGCCCTCAGAGGCTCTGAAATGACGTGGATTATCCCATTGGAAGCAACTATATCCCACTCAACAATAGCACTTCCATCCACATATCTGGTCTCGGTCTACCAGGAGAGAGAACAGTGAGATCTGAGCTCTGACCCTCTTGCCTTTGGGGCTTATTTTCCCAGCTACTGTGTCAAATGTTGACACACTGAGATAAATCACTGGTAGGCTTACACCACTGCCCCACTAGACATCTGCTTAGGACGGTCCCAGGATTGTCATGGCTCTCCTGTGTGTGGAGTGGCCTTACCTTTATACTACCTGAAGGCTTTTCTTTCTTTCTTTCTTTCTTTCTTTTTTTCTCCTCCCTCTACTGGAAAGTTACCAACAAACTTTACAAGTGCCAATGTCTTTCTTTACTGATAAGTTGCTGCTCTTGTCTCTCCTGCCCTCACTCTGTTCTCTTCTGTAACCCTGCCTGTCTCAGAGAAGGGTTGACCCAGGGCTGTATCCTTATGCTGCAATTCCTTCAAGCTGTCTGAGCTGGATCCTTTGAGTTGTGCTTGTTGGAGTGTGGCTGCTTACAGATGTAAGTCCAATCATCAGCCCTTTCCCACCATGCCCACTGACCACGTCCCTCAGTGCCACATCCACACGGTTCTGGAACACCTCCAGGGACAGTGACTCCACCACCCCCCTGTGCAGCCTGTGCCACTGCAGCACCACTCCTTCAGAGAAGGAATGTTTCCCAGTATCCTACCAGAACCTCCCCTAGAGCAACTTGAGGCCGTTACCTCTCATCCTATCACTCTTACTTGGTAGAAGAGACCAATCTTCACCTCCAGACTGAATGATCCCAGTTCCCTCAGCTGCTGCCCATAAGACTTGTGCTCCAGACCGTTTATAGCTCTGTTGCCTCTCCTTGGACATGCTCCAGTCCCAGCTCTGCCTACCCCGAGATTGCCAGGCTTCTCAGTTCAGCCTCTTCTTGCTACTGGCTGTAACCTTACAGTGTTGCTCTCTAGATCGGTATGTCAGCTGATCAGAGGGTACAGGATGAGAGGGAAAAAAGCTGGGTTTTGTTACAAAGGCACCTGTTCAGTCATAAAAGCTTGGTATTCTTTTCCTCTGTTGTCTGTAATTAGGAGTTTTTCCCCAAGGCGAGTCAGGAGAGTGGTTCCATTGGTCAAGTCTTCATAAAACATGATACTGGCATTAGATAAATGATACTCAATGTCTCGACCAGAAAGTGTCTAAAAATCAGAAAGAAATACAAGAAATGTTAATCAGTCTCTTTAATCTGCTGGATTTACCCCCAGCCAGACTGCCTGCGACCTTTTTCCTCTCTGCTATTAATGTTGCAGGAAGTGCAATACAGGACAGGGTCCATTGGGAAAGCTGCATTGAACAGTGGGTGGATCTTCCAACCCTGCTGGCCTTTGGCTGCTGCAGGCTATATCTTGGATGTGCTGGCACAAAGGGTTTTACTCCCTTGTTACCTGAAGTGGTGAGCCTCAGAGATGCTCAAAATAGCTTGATGCAAGGCAGAGTGTGTAAACTCATAGGAACTGGGATCTCTTGTGTACTGCTTTTAATAAGTGCACAGCCTTCTACCTGAGTGGCTTATTGCTCTGGGACTGGTGAAGAAGTCATGATCTCACCTCTGGCTGGGATTGCACCTCAGCTGTTGGAGGCAATGTTTGATTGAAGGAAGGAAAATAGGACAGGCACAGAAATGAAGCTAGAAACAACTGTCTTGAAAGCATTTGCAAGACATATCAGAAGTACTGCTTTCTTCAAATAACTGAGCTTAATGAAGCCAGGGGAGATTTCATGTCAGACAGACACCGTTACAGCTGGGTGACTAAAATCCCTGATGGGGATTCTCTGGGGTGATTCAGACTTTCAGTGACTTGGTATTCCTGACTGTAGAAGGAAAGCAGAGTTGAATTCGTCTCTTCCAGAAGCACAGTTCAAACTATATGGGATTACAAAGAAATCATGTCATACGAAAACTTCTATTTTCATTGAGATTGCATCAAGATACAGAAAGCCATGAGTGGCCATTTAGACTGCGTTATTAAAAAGAAGAAAGAAAAGGGAAAGCACTCTTGCCTGATTTTCCCTTAGTCCACTATCATTTGGAGCAAAGAGTGTGGCGTGCACTGACAGGTCAGTGAGGTACTGCAGGAATGCTCTCCCTTTCCGAGAGCTGTTGGAGTAAGCCATGATTTTCTGTGTGGAAACAAAATTCAGCTTCAGTAAAAGGCAGACATGAGCAGACAGATGAAAAGGTGTCATGAGTACCAACAAAAAGGCTTCTTTTTCTTAGTAGTAAGGTACTAAGGGACATGGCTTAGTGGGAAATACTGGTGGTAGGTGGACAGATGGACTGGATGATCTTGGAGGTCTTTTTCAACCTCGTTGATTCTATGATTCTATGACAGCATTTGGGTGCTGTGACAGCCCTGTTAACCCTGTTACCATGGCAGGCCATACCTCCAGGAAGTTTGTGAGTGTGGGGAAGGACATCAGCACTTGCAGTAGGTTCCCGCTGCAGGAGGAGCCGTCCCCCACGTAGCCTGGCCTGCAGGTGCAGTTCACCTCTGGAAGGCACAAACACAGATGGCTGTGTGAGCCACTGTCCTTTTCTAGGAGGTTTTGGCCTTCTTATGCTTGGCTGCTGAAAGTACTAAAAATAGGGCTACTGCTTCCCTTTGCCATTCTCACCTTTTTCCCTGTAGCAGAAGACATCCCAAGTTTCACTCAGGTTGACCCTTCTCCCATAGTCCACGATGCCAACGTACCCTGCACCACAGTTTGGCGAGGAGAAGGCAGTGGGGTAGCCCACCCTTTGGCCATCCAGCCAGCCAGCTGCACACAAGTGGTACCGTGCCTGCAAGGCCACGAAGGAGAGAAGACGGAGAGCTGGGTGGCAGGGCCAGGCCTTCCAGTAGAAAAAAGGGGCAGAATCTGGCATCCCCCAGCCCACTTTTGTGAATCTGAGTGAGCTCCCTGCCCTGCAGCCTGCCCTACTTTTGCTGCTCCCTGCCCTTCCAGCCCTTCTGTTTCTGTAGAGAGAGGCTGGCTGTGGTCCAGCCTCATATTTTGTGAAAAGTGTCTCCAAACCATGAGCTTCTTCCTTCCTTCCTTCCTTCTGCAGATGGGAAGGAGCCAGTACAGCACAATCAGTCTGGCTCACCCTAATGAAAACAAGCTTTATAAACCTGAGGTGTGATGATACTCATCTGACTGACATCAACCATGTGTTGTCTACAGCACACTCAAGGAAAAGAACCTGGAAATCACTCTGCTAAATTAACAGTATAGAAGATCTTATAGTTAGTACCCTCATGAAAACACTCTGTAAGTCTGACTTTATCCACTGGAAAACTGGAAACAAGAATTTGGCAATTTAATTGTTTTCAGTGCTGTATGAGTAGACATGAGCCCCATAACCAGTCTGAAAACTGCTCCAAGCCAGACATTCCCTGAGTTGGCAGAGGGGAAAGGTGAGAACACAAAACATATTAGCGCTGAGCAGCCCCCTTGCTCTTCCCTCTCCATATACATCGTGGCTATATCCACACTAGGGACTCCTCCTGCAGCGGGCCTACATCACCTTCTGTGCATACAGCAGCTGGTTGTATGTGGCAATGGTGGCTGACTCGTTGGCACATGCCTCCTTGGCCTTCTTGTAAGTCATTTTGTACTGCCCTTGGGGGGACCGTAAATGGAAAACTCCAACTGTTGTGTCTGCAAAGAGAGAGAGGGACCAGCACATCTTGATGGGGCTTCCATTTCTGGATTAAAAATCAACTGTGCAATAGCAAATATCTGTGACTTTTATGAAATACAGTTAGAACAGATAGGGAATCATGGGCAATACTTCTACCTGGAATGCCTTCACCCATTGCTTCATACATCTGGTATTGCAAAGTATTTAATGTTCTAAGTTGAGCTGTACTTACATTTCTCTGTTTCCAGTGGACATAGGTAGAGGACTGGGGAGCTTTCAGACGCAAGGATCCTGGCCAGACCCACTGACACCAGTGCAGTGGCATGGGGACAAGAACCTTCCCATCCCATGGTGGGCCATACTCACCTTGGAAGTGGAGATCAGTGCAGTCAGCATCAGGGTGGCACTGCCCGTTGTCCTGCAAGCAGCGGTCGAGAGGAAGCTGCATCACTGAGCAGTTCAGCCCATCACCAATGTAGTTGTTTTTACAGTCACACTTGCGTTTGTCCTGGTTTTGGGGGGAAGAAAAAAGGCCAAGCCAAGTATTTCACTAACATAAAAGTGGTATTTCATGGAACACACTGATCTGTTGCAAAGATGTCACTTGATACAGCCAGGAATGGGCAAACAGAAAAGTTGCTACTAACAACCGTGATTCAACAGACTGCAAACTGTCACACTGATGTTTCTTCTTTTAGGCAAAACATTTCTGCACGCACTTAGGTGTTTTGCTAAATAAATACCAAGGCATAATTCCATCCACAAAGCTAGTAACATGTGTTGGGGAATTATATGATATGTAATTAAGACAAATGGATGACACACCAATCAAAATTATATCTAAATGACAGTGTGGAAGCATGAAATGAATTTAGCAGTCCATTGATCATAATAAATTGAGAACTATAAACCAAGGAAGCTGACACAACCAGGGACTGTGATGGTTAGCAGCTGGAACAGATTAGCAGCAAGATGTTCTAGATAGTTCCTGGAAGACACATCAGGCAAACCACCAAAATGGAACAGACAGATGATCCCAAAAGCATCAAGACAAATTCTGGATCAGATCACTGCCACGTGTTTTCCTCAATTGATTTGACCTCTCTAGAATCATGTGGCTGCAGGAACTATCTAAGGGTTCAATCAGCCAAGAAGTGATGCTACTCTCCCAACTGTCCCTAGGTTTAGCCACAAATATCTGTATAGTTTCATGCCACCAAACTTGTATTGCAGTAGGGATAGCCAACAAGGGAGAGCTGAAAAGAGGACAGAAAAACAAGGCATGCAAAACATTCTGTCTACTGTAGCACCCTTTTCCTCAGCCCTCATCTGAAAGGATGCCAAATGGTCATGGAAATTAGGCTGGAGTCACATAATGATTGTTTTGAGAAACAGAGGGCTCTGACAGACATAGAGTGTAATCCAGCTGGGAAGAAGACTTCTGTTGGCACTGGGAAGAAGTGTCTCAGACTGTCCTATGAAGACCCAAACCATTCAACTTACAGGTCCTATGACAGTGCAAATCGCATGTTCATGGCAGCCTCCATTGAACCCATCGGCACAAGGGTTAACAGGAAGGCATGTGAAGCCATCTCCTTTGTATCCCTTCTGACAGTTGCAAAAGATCTTCACACCAAGCTGTGTGCAGTTGGCTGCCTTGTGGCACCCGCCGTTGTTTTGCTTGCAAAGGTCTGCAGCTGTGCAAGCAAAAAAAACACACAAGAATAAAGTTTGCTTTTAAAGGGTTTGTTCCTCTCAAAGGTAAACTACCTTCAGGTATTTATTTATTTTTAAGGCACTTCAAAAATGCTAGAACATCTCTTAGGGTAAAAATACTATTTGAGTTTCCTGAGGCACTCCTGCAGTTGCACAATGGCTAACCCTTAGGGCTCTGAACCCCTTGGCAGGTATCTTTCCTTTAAGAGACATAGCACCAACACCCAGAGATTCTGCTTTGCCTCTTGGCAGCCTGGGAAAGCTGCCTTTTAGGGACACTGCTCCACCCAAGGTGAATTTGGAGGATGTGAGAAACCTGTCTTGAATGTAACTGTTATTGCAGTGATGCTACTGAGGAGCTACCTTGCTTAAAACCAGTGAAAATGATCCTATCAGGGCAATACTGTGAGAGGGAGCTCACCTGTGCAAGTGATTCCATCCCCATTGTAAAGCGGCTTGCACTGGCATGTGTTGTTCTCCATGCAGACAGCATTGGCAGAGCAGCTTGGAGAACACACTGGCGGCAAGGCTGTGGGGAAGGCAAAACAACTGGGATGTAGCTGGTAATTGCTTTGCAATACCCTTGTTTCATATACAAAGGAACACCCTTGTGCAAGTCTTGCTAACCAGAAAACTTGTGAATTTTTTTGTGACTGATAAACTCTTGTGTAGTACCTTCCAGGGAGGCAAGTGCTCATATTCCCATCTCATGGAGGGGAGACGAGAGGTGGAGGGATTTGTTCACAGTCTGGAGCAGTGTTAGGGATACTGCTTCTATCTCCAAATCTGTGCTCTTGGGACTCCCTTAGTCACCAGTGAGAGCTTTGACATTATCAGCACTTTTTCACTCTTGTCTGTACAAACCCACTGTTGAGTTGAAAATGCTGTCAACCTCTATCTTCAAGTAACAGAGATCAGGGAGCAGAGGCAGATACCTAGCTTGTTTTCACACAGCCGGCCAGTCCATCCCGTCTCACAGAAACATCGTCCTGTTCCTGAATATCCTTCCTCACACTGCCCATTGTTCTTGCATTCGCAGGCTGCCAAAGAAGCACACAGGGATCATTTACAGAATTGCCATAGGGAAAGTGGAAGATATTTCCCCAGAGAAGCCTACCTTAGACTCTCAGTTTAGATATAGTATTATCTAGAAGTAATTTAGCAAAGTCTGACCTCACTGTTTTTCACCATGGGTTGAGTCAAGCAGAGGACCTGATTGCTCAGGGCAGTTGGACAACTTCCATTCTCAGTGCTTCTCGAGCCCTTACAGTTCTACTCTGACCTGCATGGTCTGAGCTCAGAGCTGATCCTGCTTTGGGCACGGGTTGGACTGGAGACCTCCTGTCATCCCTTGCAACATGAGTTATCCCCTGATCTTATGGCTGTACAATTGGCATTAGTTCAACGTGCTTCTGAAAATGAAAATTTCAGAGTATTGACCTGCATAGCGATTGGAGTAGAAAACCTCCAAAAGAACTATAGCAGGAAGGAGTTAATGTCTGAGGTAGACATTAAAGACAGCCTCATCCAGTCCTAATAAGCAGCAGCTGCAAGTTGTAGGGAAGCCCTCAGCCAGAGAGGACTGCGGCCTGGGGGAAGAGAGAGTTTGGTTGCTGCACAGGAGAAAGTCGGTCTGATCAAGGAAGTCATGAGGTTAGTAAGCTTTGCTGTAAAATATAGATAAGTTATGTGTAATGTGTTCTTCAGGTTTTATGTGTTTTTGCTATTGGCTTCTTTAAAATTTATGGTGTGTTACCTGTGCCCTGGAGATTCTTTTAATCTATAGGTGATGTTTTCTCCACTCTTTTGGTGCTGTAATAACTTATATACTGAGTACCTCTTAAAAATTGTTGATAGCTGTCTGTTTTATAATGTAACCAAGAACCATCCTTTCTTGCCTTGTCTCTCAAATATTCCTTTTTGAAGAGGGTAATGATGTGAGATTTGGTCAGACTTTGATGCTGTGAAAACCTGTTCCTGCTGTAAAGGAGTTTCAGTCCTTTGGCTTTCTTCCATTTAGTTTGGTTACCTGATTCTTGGTCAACATAAGTATGTATTGAAAAGAAAAGGCAGTAAGACACTTTTTTTCCCATTAGTTACCACAATCTGAGTTTCAGAAAAGCAGTTCTCATAAAGCTTGTGCTACAATGCACTGTAAGATGGATAAGCTGGTGACATGAGTATTCCTGAACGCTGGTATCCAAACAAGGTGTGTTACTTTAATTCTAAAGATATCCAGGTTGTAACCTCTGGTCCTATGTGTCTTGTGAGTGCCACAGGTGTATGGAATTAGAATGGAAGAGTTAACTTTGAAGCTTCTAATCTGAAGGCTTTGTGTTGGGAAAGCATTTCAGTTTAAAGGATGATGTTGATCCTGGTTTACCAAAGTTACATTTAAAACCACAGCCAGGTGGATACGTGAGCAGTTTCTTGGCTGCCCTCCCTCTTCACAAACCAATTTCAATTCAGAGTCCTTTTTGTTCTCTTTTGCAAAAGCAGTGCATGGCCTTGGCCTCCTGTGATCTTGGAGGAGCCATTTTGCTAACTAAAATACTGACCTGTCTTGCATGAGGACGAGTGGGAAAGCAGAACTGTAGGTGAAGCTGTTTGATGACAGAGGCTCTGACTCAGTTCCATTTTACTTACATACCATGCAAAAATAGCAGGAGCTCTGCACAGAAATTAAGAACACCTGTGTCTCCACTGCCTTTTCCTCCCTTTTGAGACCTTGTGTCATCTTTCTGTTTGAAGAGGTGCTCAAGAGAAATGTTAGTGTTGAAAGGAGGAAGCATTTTTTTTGTTTACTCAAAACCACATCATAAATAGAATGGTTCAGGCTTGAGGTGGGCAGTATTAAGGAAATGAAACACAGACATACGCCTGCAGCTTGAGCCATATCTGCCTGGCAAGCACAGCTCACACGAAGTCCCATTGAAGCCACTGTAGCAGTGGCACTCTCCTGTCCCAGTGTAGCCATCATCACAGTAGCCATGGCTATTGCACGGTGTCTCTGGACCCCCTGGGCAAGCTGAAAAGTTAAAAATAAAAATAAAAGAAGGTCTGTAAAACCTTAAAAAATAATGCCTATAAATGCATCTCTGCTAGGGTTTGTAAAAGCAGCTCTGACTGCAAACTTTGTGCTCTGAGATCCACAACGTGCTTTTACAAATCCTGTTAGAAAGGTGCTGTGCACCCTTCCAGCCCCATTGCTGTTAGCTACAGCCCACTCACTCAGGACGTGCATGTGCCAGTAGTGAGCAGCAGTTCTCAGCCCTTGCCTGAGTCCGTGCTGGTGGGAGCCTTTGTACTGCTTCCCCAAGGTGCTGGCACATGAAGTAGCACACAGAACATTAGTGTCTGCTAACAAAGAGCTGGGGGTAAAACCACCCAAATTCTCAGATCTCCATAAAGCCACAGTTCCTGAGCTTTCAGCCAAGGTGGGCGTGCTTGCAGGTGGATGAGGAGCACCGCTCAGGTGCCTGCATATCCTATTGCCACAAACCTCCTGTCTCTTTTTTGGGTTGGAAAGACTTTCAGCTGGTGATTGATTAAGACACTGTGTGAATAGTTACAATAGAACTATCTTTGCTCTTCATAGCATTCACTGAGTTCACTACTAACACAGGATTTGAAACTTGCTGTAAGTGGGGGAAGGAGATACTTTCTGCAGTGAAAGGCTGGTAATACTCTGTGTTCATTCCCTCTTGTGAAGGAGTCCCCTTGTCTCGCAGTTGTTCTCTCCTAAAGCTTCCTATGTTGGAGGCATGGATGTGGGCCTTTTGGAGACACAAAAAGACAGGCTGAGAGAGCTGGGGCTGTTCAGCCTGGGAAAGAGAAGGCCGGGGGAGACCTGAGAGCAGCCTTCCAGTATCTAAAGCGGGGTTGTAAGAAGGAAGGGAACAGACTATCAGGGTCTGTTGTGATAGGACAAGGGGATGTTGTTTCAAACTAAAAGGGAGGAGATTTAGACTGGATATAAGGAAGGAATGTTTTTATGTTAAGGGTAGTGAGGCACTGTAACATGTTGCCCAGAGTGTTGGTGGATTCCTGTCCCTGGAGACATCCAAGGTCAGTCTGGAGGGGCTCTGAGCACCTTGATCTAGCTGTAAATGTCCCTGTTCATTGCAGGGAAGCTGGGCTAAATACCCTTTAAAGATCTTTTCCAACTCAAATATTCTATGATCTCAGCTCACTCAGTTCACGTTTCTATAGCTGTTAAGCCACAGGCGCCCATTCCTCCAGAGCACTGCGTGCTCCTCATGGAAAATACTGCAGCTACTGCTGCAGAGATACTTTTGTTCCCTCCTCCTTCCAACTTTTGCCCCAGAGAAGCACTGGCCTTCCTGTCCTACTTACTGGGTGCTGCCCTACCTTGGCAGTCGGGCCCAAAGTACCCCTTGCAGCACTTGGCCGTGTGGATGACCATGGAGCAGTTCCTGCGGCAGCCGTCCCTCCGTAGCCCGTAGGAATCATATGTGCACCGGTAGATCCCTTCCTGGGCATCGTGCACAGCAGTGCAGAGAGGTAGAAAACACAGGAAGATGAGTGCCATGTGGAAGTGTGGTTATTTTTTAATCACCATTTCTGATATGCACTGAATGAAAGTATGTTGTAAGAAGTTACCATTTTTCCCACATAGCTTGCTAAGCTCAGCTAATGAGGGAGTGCTCTGAAGCACTTGATGCAAGAGATACCATGTGAGACCAACAATCATCCTATGCCCAGTGTGCCTTGGGACAGCATTTTGTTATCACATAAGAGTATGATTTCACTGCTGATTTTTTTTCCCCTTTTTTGCCAAGTAACTTATTCTAGTCTGCATGTATGAAGTACAAAGCTGAGCAAGTTAGGCAGCTTAAATGCAAGATTTTAAAGTATTACCTTTGGTTTTGTCCCTGGAGGGCATTTGGCACTACTGAAACAGCTAGCACAGTACCCCTGTTGTACAGAATGGAAAGAAAAAAAAGCATACTGTCAACAAAAGGCTATTTGGAGTGGACAGAAAGTGTCTGTTTTGTGTGAGCAGTAAATATGAGCAGAAAAGAATGTGGGCTTATCATGCTCAAAACAGAACATAGCTTTGGAGAAGGGAAAGGAGAACAACAACAAAATAGTTGCATAGATTTATTACCGTGAAATGCAAGAAATGAACGTTTGTCTCAGAACAAATCTACTCCTGGTCTAAACAAATAAGAAAATGAGATTGTGGATATTCTTCAAATAAATATTCACATGAGGTGCAATAGATTCGGGTATCTGATTTGAAGTACTAGTAATTGGTTACTTCTTGGGAAGCACTGACTTGATCTGGGGGAATGATATCCATTCCAATTAACAAAATAAGGAAACGAGGTTACTGAAGCAGATGGACTATGAAAAGTTGGTTTTATGAGTGAAATATGAATTCCAAGAAGATGTTTTTAGAATGTTTACTTGAAAGTTTATTTAATTCTGAATGATTTTTTTTTTTTTAATACGTTTTGAATTAAGCTAAAGTAAATTTGGTCTTTCAACCATTTGAAAATGTTTTGGTTTGGAAATAATGAAATTAACAGAAGTTTTAGAAACAAAACCACAATCTGGGGAGCAAAGGTGCATAAACCTAACAGGAAATCTCTGTTTTATCACCATCACTTTGTCCACTTCTGGCATCAAATGCCCACCCTCTCAAAAATGCCATCAGTAGGGTATTTAAGGCCAATGATGAATCTCATATAACTTCTTTCTCCACCTGGAAGCTAACATGACCCTTCCTGGCAGTGCAAGTACGCCCTGTTTGTGCTGGGAGCATCTGAAGATCAATGGGTTTCAAAACTTCCTGATTTTAGGACATGTTGAAATTCATGGAAGAAACCTCCTCCAGGCTATAACTGTGCCTGTTAAGGTGTGTTGAGTGTTATTTCTGTGAAAGCAAGAAATGTGAGAGACCAAGAGCCTGTCTCCAGCAGGTATAATGGAGACAAAGCACAGGTGAAGGGAACCTGAAGTGATGGGACATAAGCTCGCTAGTGCCAAAGTTGCTGTCGGCATTGGCCCATGTCCTTCTGCAGACAGGGTTTGGCCCACAGACCGTGTCTTTGGTGAGTGAGAACACAACAGGAAAAGATGGACTAACCATGATGTCCACGGTGAAGAAACTGTCGCAGCGGCCCCCCAGGCTTGGGTCCATCAGCAGGCAGTCTATGCCGTATGCAATGCCCCCATCAAACTCCAGCTGCCGCTGCACAATCTTGCATTGTCTGTCATTCAGGAATAGGGTGCCCTGAGAGAGGAGATGGGAAGAGGATGTGACAAATGTTGAGGCTGTTTTCTGTGGAGACAAACTGGATCCAGAACTTGAATGTGAATCAGGGAGGATTCTCTCCCTGTAGGAATGCTCCTGATCTGCAATCGTGTGGCAAGGTAATGTTGACGGCTGCAGGCTCTTGAAAGCAATTTAGGAACTTCTTTTTCTAGGATTCACAGCGCTAAAATATCACTGATGGGAAGATCCTTTCCCTTTCCTCTAGTTGACAGGCCAACCTCAAGTGCATTTTGGCTTGGCTGCATTTTCAGAGGCAGATGCTTGACAGAGAACATGTGGGCATGGTTGATATATTTGCGGAGAACAAGTGCTACTGTTTTGGCTTGATGTGTTGTATACATATCTACAATCTCAGCTTGTAAGTGATCACAAACCAGAGTCTGCATCCAGATTCTGTATTCACAAGACTTCTGCCAAAGCCAGGTTCATCCTAATAGTTTGTATTTCATTTTAGGAGAAATCAGTGTGCTATTATTTATCTTTCCAGGTAACAAAGCTGTTTTGAAGAAGTAGCATATTACAGGAGAGAAAATGACAGCTTTGAAAATGCTTGCAAACCATCTAGCATGCGAAAAGGAGTAGGTGGGTGCCCCAGTTTTGTGGCTGTTGACATGGACTGACAAGAAGTAATTTAGTTTTGGTGTCGCTGATTCTTTCTAGGGAGTGTACACAAGCACAGCAGGGTCTGTATGAGCTGGTCTCATGGCAGAGGTGAGGGGTGAAGGTGCTGGCTTGGAAAATACTTACAATCTCTTTGTTATCCCCACAGCTAATGCTGAGGTTGGAGCCCTGCAGAGTCTTCAGTAAGGTGGAGTGGGGGAGTTGGTAGGCTAATACCTGGAAAGGAAGCAGAGACATGTGTATGTTCAGGCTTACTTGTCTCAACCTTGGTAATGCTCCTAAAAAAACATAGGTCTCACCTCAGCATTGCGGACAATGTGGAATTTGAGATACTGCACCAGTTTGTCTGTGTTGGACTTCTTGAAGAGGAAGTCCTGCTGCTCCTGGGGCAGCCCGCGGATAGCTGCATCCGTGGGCCAGAAGAGTGTCACAGGTTTGTGAATGGGATCACTGATCAGCCCAAGCAATCTGTTTTTCTGCAACAGGCAAAATACTTCTCTGTGTGAGTGTATTAACGCTCTCTCTGAAATAGCACTGACTCTATGAGGTGAATACTGGTATGACTGGGATGCAATGGTTACTGGCTTGCAAGTGTTGTGACTTTGAAAACCACTGTAGAGTTGCCCAAGTTGAGCTGTACAACTCAATTTTCTGAAGTGCTTCAGCTGGCCCAAATCTGGGCTCAGTCACATTTGGTTCAAACACTGGTCATATGATTTGACTTACTGTAGGACAGAGCTGAGCTGGGAGGTGAAAGCCAGCTGCAAGTTCAAGTTTTTGTCTCAACTGAGCACCATCCTGCCAGTGAGGTGTGCCATGTCTGTGCCTTTTTGTTGTTTCTTTTAAAACCATTTTAAACATGTGCCTAATGGCTTCTGATTCTTGTGCACTTACCTCTAGCAAACTGCTGAACAGGACATATCCATGTTTGGCTGCAACCATTTCAAGGCTTTCCTACAAAGAAAGGACTAGCTGGTAGATTAATCTAATAAATACATTATATATGTATTTAAAAAACAGATATTGTCTTGATTTCCCCTTAAAGTATTGTTTCTTTTTGTGATAAAAGCCATTGTAGAAGCCCTGGGCAGAAGTCCTCTTACACTGTTTTTAGCATTAATGTAATTCCTGAATGAATTTCTAATATGGCGTGTGACTTCTTTGGCAGTGTCAAACTATCTTTATAGGAGTTCTTCTTAGTATCATTACTTTTGTTACTATGCAAGTCTTAAATATAGTTAGTTAGATAATATAAAAGCCCCGTAGCTGAGAATGATCGTGAGCCGCACTTACCCTCTTTGAACCTGGGGGGAAATCCTGAATATGTGATGGGACCAGGATTTGGTTTATGACATGAATCACTCCATTTGTGCCGATGGTGTCACTGGATATGATTTCAGCTTTATTGTTCAAATACAGAGAGTTCTGAAAAAGCAATTAGAAATATTTTCTGTGGACTCTTTTTGGATGGTGAGGCTGCTGCCAAATTTCTTTGACGTGGTGACCCATCTTTACGTGCAACAAGTGGCTTCAGTTTTAATAAATTACCCCTTGACTTTGCAAGCATGATAAATGTGGAAAACAATGGAAATGAAACCCACGGTTGTAAGGTAAATCTCAAAGCAAAATTGACATAACTGCAGCCTTAGTATGGCAGGTAAGTACCACACATTTTGGTTAAACAGACACTTTTGGGACTTTTTAAAATACTACATTTATTTTTATGCAACGGATAAGGTAGGGAAACAATTCATTTTTGAAAAAAAGGCTAAATGAGCCCAGCCTGTTCAAACCATTACCTCTTTGCCACGTTACCTGAGTGTAGCTGATCTGTATGGGGTCCCCGTGCAGAGAGGTGACATTTGTGACTGTTGTCAGGTCGCTGCGCAGCAGGCTGGCACAGCCCACCATATGGTACCTGAGGATTTGAGCCATCACCCCTTTGGCAAGCCATCCCTTCACCTACAACAGAAAGTAGAGGAATTGAGAAGCAGCTGAGCAAAGTGCCTCCATCTGAGCACTCATGGCCTTCTTACTTACTCGCTGGTCGCTGTTTAATACGTTGGTGTGAGGTATGAACACGGTGAAAGGGCCCGGGCCAGCCATATCTCTGATAGACAAGGCCTGCCAGATTGGATGAGACAAAAGCAGTACAGAGTCATCAGTTTGCAACGATTGCTGGTAATATAAAATAAGCAGAGAGTTCTTCTGAAGTGGAATGAATTCACCCATCTACCACGGCAGCAGAACCGAAGCTAGAATATGTCTTTGGCTAATGCACCAATATACGTAGATCTGTTCTGTTCTGAGCTTGTAGGTAAACAATTGCTCCTGCCATTCACTGGAAAGCAGTGACAACTGGTAATCCACATCAGCATCCTGTGATGTTTCAGACATCTGGAGATGGTGTAACAAAATGAAAATGCAACAGTGGTGGTAGAAGGTTGATATTCACTCACACCAGAATTTGAGAGAGAAGTGCTTGAATGTCTTATACTGAATGGGTGGAAGTTTCAGTTTTATGCCTGGTCAGAAGGCCTTACATTTCCCTGGGATCCTAGGAATTTATTATTCTCTTGAGGTTTTTAATAGTAGTTAACAGTTTAAATCAGAGCATGATTCTGTGATCTCTGATGTTAATGGTTTGTGATCCAAATCCAGTACCAATTACATCCAAGGATTTTGGGCAAGGTCTTTGGTATACATCAGATCCCTGCCTGTTTCTCCCCTGCATACCCCAAGGCAAAACAAACAAACAAAAAAAGCCAGCACTTTTCTTACCTCTAAATGAAAATAAAATGTAGATGTGTTGGAGTTCCTGAGAAGTTCCTACAATCAAGAACACAACTTTGTAACAGTGCTGCAAATCTGGACCAACACGTGTGGAAGGCAACTGTGCAGCATGTGAAAAAGTGGGAACTTCTAGCTTAGAGTTAATGCTCCCATTGCATCTCTTCTACTCTTGCCTCGCTCTATAAAAGAACAGGCTTCTCAGAAACTTAAAACTACCAGTAGTAGTGTGCTAGTGCTGCACTTGTAACCATCATCCATTAACGTAGTGGTTTTCTCTTGAAGCTCTGTTATCATTAAAGAGATCCTGTAACACAAACTTAAAGTAGCTTGTTAGTACTGGAGGGCTGCAAATGCACTATCTATTATAACCTTTTTGTTGTTGTTGTTATTTAGCAGTACCCAGTTCCTACTCCTGGGTTCTTGGATTAGGTTAATTGCAATTTTTTATAAGCTGGCCACCCTAGTCCAGAAAAAAAATAAAATGAAAATAATAAAGACATGTTTTCAAGAGAGAAGTTTTGTATTCAATGACTACATGAAGAGCAAGAAAGGACAGCAGATATATGCAATACTTCACCCGGTGGATGTTGCCTCGGCATTTAAACCCATCTCCAATGTAGTTCGGTTTGCAGGTGCAGGTCCGTTCTGTTAGCTCAGTGTCTTTACAGATGGCAAATTCACTGCAGCCTCCATTATTCTTGTAAGATCAAAATTGAAAATATTCCTTTGTTTCCAGGTGGAATAAAACAATTCTGATTCATCATATTTATTTCCGTGTGTATAGGTTAGGAAGACTGTTTCCAAAGCAGCTTTTTGAAACCAGATTTTACTGACACTTATAACTGTATGTATCTGTTCTTGCAAAAAAACAAAGAGCATTTAGTGCACCTAAGAAATAGTGTAACTCTCCTTTTATCCAGATAATGTGCTTTGGAAGCAGAGGTGCACCCCAGCAGTGCTTACCCCCTGGGAAGCTCTGAGCTGAGGGGTTCAGACCTTTGACTCATGAAGAGTCTGTTGTTCCCACTAAGCACCTTAACCTGCAGTAAAGATTTTATTCTGGACATGACTGTAAATCAGGATAAACCGAAGCAGTCTTGTTTTCTTTTGTGTGCTTGTTTTTGGTATTCTTCTCCATGTGACACATCCCTTGCCATGGACAGAGGAGTGAAAACTCCTTTAGAGTTCCCAGTGGGGGCCTGGACATAGGTAGTGAGTTTGGACATGCTAGCTCTTATTATTTTGCAAGCTGTAGGCAAATTGTTGGCAATCTTGGGTTTGTCATAGCTTCTCATGAAGCTTTGCTGCACAGAGGTTTGGCCATATTGGAGCCAGTTTAGTCTCTGGTCTGATAGTAACAAATCTCAAGGCTGATTTTTTTTAAATGGCATGATTAGCAATGTGGAAGTTGCTAGAACACGGCATAGAAAAAAGCATAGGACATGATGACTCATAATTTTGAGCAGTCTTTCTTGTAGCTTCTGTCTCTGCCCTAACTCTATCATCTCAGCAACCTTTCAAGGTTAGAGAAAGTCTGCTGACAGATCAGGCAGGGAGCATAGGAATTATTGTCACTGTGCTCAGAGCACAAAGAATTAATGTGTATGGGAGAGTGGGTATGTCCTTGCTGCAGCCTGCCAAGAGACAATGCAATGCAGCTGCTGCAGAGCACTGCGTTGCTTGCAAATACATGACTTACAGAGGCTGTGTGAAATGGAAGTGGCTAAATCTCAGGAGAAAGACAGAGTGGGGAATGTTGCGGGAAGACCTGGGATGCATGTTGTGAGGGCTGAGAAGGAAAGTAGTTTGCCCTGAGAAGATGTTATTTATTTTTATTTCTAAGCGTGTGGGGCTCTGGTCCTTGCTCCGTGGGAGTTTTGCCCCAGCTGAGGCAGGGGCCTCCACCAGGAACTTCTACTCCAGTCAGTTCTCCAAGCAACCATTTTTCCCAGTATGAATTGCACTGACGGTGACCTAGCAATGGTGAGGACCTAATGCTCTGATTTGGATACAGAAACTTGAGCCTGAAAGCAGTATGTATTTGTTGTCACTTCTTTATAAGGCTGGCTGCCCAGATGTGGTCCCATATCACACTGGAGAGTGTAGTCACTAGAGAATTCTGAAAATAAATGGTGGTTTTGACCTACCATAGGGGTTCCTTTTGCTTCTCAATCATCAGGCTCCTGGAACAGCTATAACATACCCCCTGTACATCCCCATTATATATGTATTTTTTTTCATTGTAGATAACTTGTAATAGTTCACCATGATTTTTTCCTCATAATAGCTAAAATAGTGGTTAGAGCTTTGGGACATGAACACAAATTTAGGTGGTGGCTTTTCATAGGAATTCCATCATCTACTGAGAAGGTATGACTCGCACATTGCCATTACAATCTAGGATCCGTGTCTCAAGATCTGATTTAAAGTTGTTTTCAAGACTCAGTGATGAGTCCAGGCACATGTATTGTGTCCAGGCTGTGGTCCAGGAAAAACCTATACTGCATACTTAGTTTCCAAAATAGTGACAGTATGAAAGCGAGTAGTGAAGTGAGCATGTTTTAAAAGTAAACAAGTTAATGTAAGTAGTTTCTAGGCATGAAAGGGCTGGTTTACCTATCTGAATTAGTTCTGATTGCATACCAAACCTCAAAATGTAATGCTTATAGCAAGATCTTAAATACTCTCTCCTTTAAGTGTTACTTACTTGTAAACATAGACTGATGTATGTGCATCTTTTACCATCTCCAGAGTACCCTTTCAAGCAATTGCAGACTGCCTACAGGAGAAAAATAGGAAATGCCTATATGGGAATGTGTTAGATTTTTCAGCACATTTACATATAATTTTCTTCCTTTTTATTTATTTATTTATTTATTTTTGTTTTTGTTTGCCAGGTTAACACTTATGCTAAATGTGAATAACTCAGAACCTCATTTCCTAGTGAGGTGGTTAACTGTGACGTGGACACAATGACTTCTCTCCAGTTCTACTGCTTGATGGCTCCCAGTTTGGAGTGCACAAGTAATATGTGGGAGACTGAATTTTCAAGAAGTTTTCTGCAGCAGAGAATAATCTTCTAGGCAGAATATTAGCAGCATTTTATAAATCTGAATGGCTGAAACTCCTGCAGAAGCATTTCTGCTCCTGTTGAAATTTTGCTGTAACTGCCTGCTGCAGGATTGCCAATACCCAATATGGAACTATAGAGGGATGACAAGAAGTGCTGCAGTCAGAGAGTTTAGCTTCTCCTGGATCTGGTATAAAAATAGAAGCACTAATCTGTGCCACTTGATTGCATGGGCAATTTGTTCACATAGCCTTTTCACACTTCCTTCCTTGCAGAGCATGCTGTACTTCTGCATGGGAGTCACAGAACGCCCATGGGAGGAGATCCTCATATTCTGTAACTGTTGTATGAGAATTATGATTCTGCCTCTTCTGTTTCTTTGTGAATATATTTGAGCTGGGAGAAGAGCTAGTCTGAAAAATACCTTTCGATAGGCAGTTTTTATAACAGTAACAAAAATAATCTGTCAATACTTTGAAAAGAACAGTTTTTCAGAGGAAAAACTCCCAAGACAGAAAACCAACTGTTCAAAACAACGAAGTATTTCTTTCACTGAAGTCCAAGATTTCATGTTTGTACAGACTCCCCCCCAGATTTACTTTTGAAGGAAGCATACACATTTCAGAGTCTTTGTTATGAAATTCAGTTTTCTATTTAACAACAAAGTTGAGATGGGGAAATCTTCCCTTTTTTTTCCAACTGAAAATAATTGTTGGACAGTTACTTATTGACACTGACAAAGTGCTTACCTGATTGGGTCCCGTCTGGGTGCATTCTGCATTTTTATCACATCCACCATTGTTCTCCAGACAAGGGTTGATTTCTTTATAAAACAAAGAGAAGCAGTTAAGAATCAATGGAACCCATTTGATTAGTTGTTTGTCTCAGTCTGGGTTTTGCTGTTGCTAAAACACTGCCATCAGCACTTTGAAAACCACACCTGGGGGACAGTATGGCTCAACAGTCTCTTCAAATCTTTAAGTCTGCTATGGCCAGAAGAACAGGAGTGTATCAACCATTTAAGGTCAGGCTGGAGGGGCTCTGAGCACCCTGATCTAGCTGTAGGCGTCCCTGCTCATTGCAGGAGAGTTGGACTAGATGGCTTTTAAGGCTCCTTTCCAAGTCAAATCATTCTATGATCCTAACCTGCTAATGCTTGGGCTATCTATTTGTCTAGTAGTATCAACTGTGTGGTGCTGCAGACAAGCCTATTGGGATGCCTTTGGTACCAGGGTCTCTAGTGACAGAGAAATGCACTTCTGGATCATAGCAGAAGACAGAACATTTTCTGTGTACAGGAAATCTCCTGTAATTTTCCTACTGTGACACATGGGACACTGGGAATGCTTACCCAAGCAGACTACTCCATCTCCGGTGTACCCAGCTTTGCAGATGCACACTCTGTTTCCGGGTGTTGTTTTTCTACATTCTGCATTGGCAGAACAGCCGCCATTGCTGGTCTCACAAGCGTCAATAGCTGAACAGTGATGACAACCCAGATTAACCCAATATGCTTATGTGGACCTTGTCTTGTCAGATAAAGTGGTCTTAAAGTTCTAAAGCGATTTGTTGACAACTTCTGAATGTTTCTCTTTTAAGAGGTTATAGATACCATTAGTTCCAAATATTTTTTAGCTCTTTTTTATTCCTTTTTATTACCTCTAACTGTAAGAGGGAAAGCTGAGGAGATGCGTCCAGTCTGGAAGATGAGAATTCATGCAGATTTAGCTTTTGGTAACTTTCTAATTTCTGATCCTGCACATTCTAACCAAGCAATAAAAAAAGGGCCCTTTGTACTATTCTGCAGATTAAACAGGAGTCTGAAGGTTTTCTTTAGCTTGCCCCATTCTGCACACAGGTCAAATGGCTGTCTCCTGTGGGCTCTAATACCACCTAGCCCTTCTGTAACAAAAAGTACTGACTGTTACTTGGATGCTTGTGATGTTGCTGCAGTTCTGAATGAGTCAGAAGGTCACAGATGGACTCTTTTTGGCTTCCCAGAATGCAGGGAGAGGGCTTTTTCTGAACTTCACCAGCTCAAACACTGCTTTGTTTTTTCCCTCAAATGACCTCAAATTGTTGTTTCAGCTCTAACAACTAGTCTGAGGAGATTATTTTCCTGTAGTTGTTTTTGCCCAGGAGCCCTGTGAAGGGGCATAAGGGTGAGCTCAGAGCCACTAGAGGTGACCTACATTCCCCCAGCTTTTCCTGCACTTGTGAATTTCCTACCAGGAGATTATAATGGCTTTTGGTTTGTTTGGGTTTGGGATAGCAGCAGTTAAGAGTTCTAAGGTATTGGATTAATATCTTGCCAGCCATTGTCAGTAGACAGATACATTTCTGTTCCCAAGAACATTAGTATCTTAATGAGCTAGGGATTAGGTAAAGAAACTGTAAAATTATAGTAACTGCAGCCGGAAACAATCTATCCCATAAACCTTTTTCTCTCAGGCTCTTGGAGCCACACACAGGATAAGATGCTATTGCACTTTTCTGAGGGTCTCTCAGTTCTGTATGCCATAAATAAGTTGATTTTATCGCCCCAGAAATCTGTGCAAGTTCAGAGGGCTGAGGAAATGACAGGACTATACAGATCCCAACAGCTGGAATTGCTGTTGTGCCCTATGTTGATCTCTGTTTGCTGAGCTTTGCTGGATAAAGAATAAAAGTCATAATCCAGGTTTCATTACCCTGCAAACAATGGGGCCTGGGTTGTGCACAGGATGTTCCCTCTCCTCTGGTCTCCCTTAGCACAATGTCCCACAACTCACAGGATTTGAGCCCTTTGTTTGCTATGAATCTGCACCTGTTGCACTTTCACTCATTTCCAGCAAACTTGCAGCAATTCTTGTTTTTAACTGATGCACAGGGGAGTGCTCCTCTCTCAGCAGCTCCACTGTGACCACAGGGCACTTCAAGCACTCTTTTTAACAGGAGGAGACCAGGTTCACT
Organism: Odontophorus gujanensis; assembly: GCA_013399175.1. Classification (NCBI taxonomy): domain Eukaryota; kingdom Metazoa; phylum Chordata; class Aves; order Galliformes; family Odontophoridae; genus Odontophorus; species Odontophorus gujanensis. The sequence continues at coordinate 272,385 of VXAB01008349.1, read as the reverse complement.
TGCCTGTGCAGAATGTCCCATTCCCTGTGAACCCAGCTGCACACTTGCAATAGGCGGTGTCATTCGATAGGAGAAGGCAGCTAGAGACATGAAAGGAGATAGATGTCATTAAAATGGATAAATAAAACATTCAGGTCTTTCATACAGTCCCTATTGAGTAGAAAGAAATGCTTAACCGTGTATTTTGACATAGTTACGACCATAAAAATAAACTCAACCAGACCAAGCTTTCAGAATGCATTTTCAGATGTGTCATTTTAAGTATTAACAATGAGTGCTTTGGCCATCAGATGTCCTGTTTTCTCAAGCAGAACTCCAGAAATTCGTGCCTGCCCTCTCAAAAGCTGTGCACAAATTTTTGTGCTCATATGGTATTGACCTCAATATGCAAGTGTAGGTTTACATTTCTTTGTCTATTACATGTAAGATGTGTGTCATCTCCCACTCTTTCCAAATCTCATTTGTTTCCCCTTTTAAACTGTGCATTTTGAAAATTTCAGCCTCATCACTGAATATAATATTAACGCTATCCTTTCTCTCTGGAGTAGAAAACTTGCGTGTTATCTGCACTGCTGAGAAATCTTCAAAAAGAGAAAGGTTTTTGGTTTTTAAGGGATCCCCATTTTCTCCTCCCTCTTCCAAAAATTAGATTTTGTACATACTTGGCACTGGTGTGGCATGTGTTGTTACATGCATCATCTTTGATTTCTGCAAGGGAAAAAAGTGAAGCAGGGATCAGAGCTTTTCAGGTTGTTATTGTTCAAGTTTCCCACTTTTATGTGACCCTCATGCACAGCTGGAGACTCTGGCTCCTGCACCAGGCAGCCAGCTGCTCACGAGGATTCCAGCCTTCCCTTTGGCTCAATGACTCTGTACAGATCAGTGAGTACCACTTAAACTCAGCTGCAAAGAAACTGCTTGTTAGCATATTGCCTGCAAAAACGCTTCACCTGCTGTCATTTATCTTTATTCTGGCGAGTTTTGCACATGATTAGTTTAATAATGTAAGGTTTTCAAAGTAACTGTAAGTTGCCCAAATTTTGTGGAAACCCTGTCAATGTTAGCTATTGGTTTCTCTCATTACTGTTTCCCCCTGAAATTTAAAATAGATATTGAAAGCTATTATTAATGTATTTATATAATTCTTCATTTTTTGCTATTATGCAGAGTTCTGAAATAGCTATTTAATTCATTTTAATTATGTCTGACTAAATATAATTTAATTTGATAGAGGAGCTGTATTAAATCAAGACAGACTGATTTATTTGCTAGTCAATTTTTATTGCATTAGTGAGACCATAATTTAATATCCAGTGTTGTATAGCCGAATCAACTTATTGAAACCCCTGAGAGTAGTATCTGAAAATGTACTTGGTAACTTTGCTTTGCAAAACATATAGCCTTAACCAACAGGATGTTCTTCTAGGACAGATACAGGGTGACAGGGCTAGAGAATTAGCTAAGTATGGCATTTAAGTCTCATGAACAGCTGACTCTCTATTAGTACAGTGATTAAATCCCTGAGCACAGGCCTGTGGGAAGCTGCTGGATATCTGGTTGTGTACTTAGGTGCCTGACACTGGTCACTTCTGCAGTTCTGACCTTTCCTAAAATGATCACTTCTTTACCGGAAAACAAGGAGGGCACTCACCACTCTCACATGCCACTCCCCTCCAGCCAACATCGCATTCACAGGAGCCATCCCCATCTGTCCCACTGCTGCATTTCCCATGGACACATGCACAAGCTGTGGGGAGAGATGGCAGGAAACCAGTGTGTAGAATAAATCCAAACTCAAATTTTGCTCTGACCTTTCCTCTGATCGCAAATACAGGGACTGAAACTGTATTTTAATGGGAAACATTGGTGAAATATCAGTATTTGAGGTGGTTATTTCATGGTGGATGCTTCACAAAGCCTGCAGAACTCCAGAGCAGAGGTACTGTCACTACCTAGGGACTTCTCTGAAGAAGAAGATAGTGAGAAAATACAAATACAGGGAAAGATAAAGTAATGATGGAAAGGTTAAGAGGGCTGGTCAGTTAAACCATAAGCAATATAGCTTTCAAGAGTGTAGAATGGACACAGATAGAACTAAGGAGGTTTTACCTTTCTCTTGGAGACTTCCCTCAATCAGCTAGAAACCTCATGGAAAACACCTTACTTTTAAAACCAGTCAGGTAGTTTGTCATGCAATCCTCAAAATTTTCCTTCCATCCTCCAACCCCTGCATCCCATGACAAGGCCAATAAAGGTGCAGTTCAGGCCTCTCAGTACCTTGATCACAGTTACGGCCGTACTTGCCCTCGGCGCAGCTCTCACAGGCTGTGCCCACAAACCCGGTTCCACACTGGCAGATGCCACTGCCATTGATGCCATCCAGGCAGACACCGTTGCCAAAGCAGGCACTGCCCACCTTGCCAGGGCAGGGCTGGCACTGCTGTCCGAAGAAGCCAGCACAGCACTCCCTGGTCTGCAGAGTAGAGAAACTGGATCAGGATCAGGGCAGCAGGAGCCCTCGAGCATGGTGGTTAAGTAGGAGGCTGCTGGGAATTGTCTCTTGGGTCTGATGCTGGGTGGAAGGACCTAGAATCCTGGAGTTTAGCAGTGCTTTAGCTCTGCTGATTTTAGCCTTGCTCCTGATTTTGCTCCCCCAAGCCCCCCTACTGGGACACAGAACCATAGAACCCTAGGATCATTAGAATTGGAAATGACCTTTAATATCACCAAGTCTAACTGTCAAACCATGCCCACCGTGCCCATTCCTAGAATCAACATGTATCACCATGGGAGAGGTGGAAAGACAAGTGCACTGTGACCCTTTCCAAACTGCTTCTGAATCCCACCCCTTCCTCTGCTTGGGCCAGCCTTTAACCCATCTCTGCTGTGTCTAGACCCTAAATGGATACAAGATACAAGAAGGAATGCTGTCAGGGATGCCACGGACAAGCTCTGTGTGTTTAATGACAATTACAAGGAAGATCATGGACTGGGGTTCCTGGCTGCCCTGTGACAGGAACGGTGTACTCACAATGATGGTTTTTGCACACTTTGGCTGGCATCCGATCTGGATGGTGTACAATCTCATGTTGTTTTCTGAGAAGACGCAGTATTTCTTCTCCCCTGCCTTAGTGAACATTGGAGAAGCAGCTGTACTTCTGAGTAGTACTGATCAGCTGCTTTCAAATGTTATTTAAAAAGTTGCCATTAACTTTCTACGTGCTGTGCACTGACTCACACATTTATAATGGAAGCTAACAAAATACAGCAATGACAATGTGTTAGATAAAATGACTTCTGCTGAAGGATATGCAGCCAAATTAAATCAGCACCCTGTGTCTCTGCTCAGAATCAAAGAGAAATTTTTTTTTGAAGCTTGACAAGTTTTTTTCTGTTTGCAACATTTTGCATTCTTAATTCTTCTTGGAAAACCAAGTGCCAAAGTACATCAGAAACAACCACTGGTATATTATCTCCCACGTCTCAACATAGTTGGGAAAGTTTGCTTTTTGGAGAAGTAGTGCCAGTCTTGTTGTACGCTTGTTAGGAGGCTGAGATAAGCACCTGGCTGCTTGTTGTAAATTAAATGTTTATGGTTTTGAGTTTTACCCATGAGTGCTTTAGTTGGGCTTTGCCAACAAATTATTTTAATGGAGTGGATAGGATTCTATCTCTTTTGGAATCCTATTAGCGATACAATTAGTCTAATTAAAAATGAAAATTCTCAAGGAAAAAATGTTTATATAATCCCCACAGAGGGTCTTTCCCAGAAAAATTCAGACATCAAGAGACTTTAGATCTCCTTATGGTTGATAGGGTTGTCCTAAATATCCAGTTGCCATATGTGGGAACTGGGCACCCAGTCATCACAATCTCCAAGTCTCTGTGTGACTGTAACTCACAGCACAGCACAGAGCCAGGCTGATTTTTCCCTTCTGTACTTTGACCTGATGGGTAAGAAAGCTGCTCAGTGAGCAAATGTACTCAGGTTGTTCTCAACTCCTGCATAGTAGGGAGTTTTGCTTGGTAGAGGTAAATATTGCAGTTGGAGGATGCTTCTCATGACAAAACACTAACTAGGAACTGGTCTTTCAAGCCAAAACTGTCTTTAAGACACTCTTGATTCTGCTCCCCTGCCCACAGGGTGGCTTAGATCAAGAGTGGATTTATACAGTTGACTGTAAGAAATTTATGTAGAATATCAAAATAACTATGATGACTTTTATTAAAGTTGAGGCTATTATGCATATGAAAGGAGATTTAATGTACCTGTGCTAAGTTTTGATATATATATATATATAAAGTATGTATGATAAAAGACTTACTATTTCTTTTGTTCCGGGGGGGCAACTTGATGGTTGTGAACAAATTCTGCACTTTTCCTTAAGTGAAATGGAAGGAGAAAAAAAGCACATTTAGATACTTGGCAATACTTTTGTAAAGCAATGCTTCTCAAACACCTCCCCCCTCAAGCACAATATGAAGCAAACCCTGGCCTTGGATGCAGTTTGCTTGTGCCACAAGGGCAATGGCAACTTGGTGAAATCTCATATTGTCCTATGCTGTGTGTGCATGTGGATATAACCCAGAATTATTCACGTGGGAAGTCAGTTCCTACAAAACCCTTAGGTACATATTGCAGCCAATACAATATTTAATATTATTCCTAGTAATCATGTTCTTACTTTTTATTAAGGCTTAAATCTCCATTGAAGTGTGTTGCTGCATTTACTGGAAAATAGTATTGCAAGCAAGAGCCAGGGACTGTGTGAAGCCTAGCACCTGGCTGAGCAAACCTGGGAAAAACCTTGTGTGATATATACACAAATACGGGACTGTATCCCAAAGAATATAATTAGGCGACAAAAATTCATGTCTTTTTGATTTGCTTTTGCCAGAGCACCAGTTACACATTGTCTACCTTGTGTAGCTGGCTACAGGCTTCATCAAAGGGCAAGTTTGATGCTGGTTTGCTGTCCTATCTCCATCACTCAAGAGAAAAGCCAAAATAACCTTTCTCTGCCAGTCTGAGGAAGCTACACCCTTCCTTACTGTATTGCAGTATTCCTTACTGGCATGTAGTGTACATTTTAGCCTGTACATTTTAGCCACATTTGCTCCAGATATCTCTGATGAGCCTTTAGGAATCTATATGAACAGAACCACTTACAGTGATAACAGTATGATTAGTATCACATCTGTTCTTCTGGATCTCTAGGACTTTTCCCAATCCATGAATAATTCCTTTGTCTGTTGCAACATTTGCATAGCTTATCGGTGCATCATTTACGAATAGCTGGAAAAAAAATGCAATCAGTCAGAAAGCAGCAGCGGAGCTCTTAACTCGTTGGTAACTGAACAGTAGTGAGTGATGGATGGAGTGATGCACATTGCTCACTTCTGGAAACCTGAAGGGTGCAGTCAATTTGAAGCACTTTCTTGTATCTCAATGCTTTTAGGAGCTTTACTGAACTGGAGGGCATGAGATGGATGCAGCCTGTTGAAGTTACTTAGCAACAGGATCAGCCAGAGCTGCTTTTTCTACCATGGGATGCAAAATGTAAACACTTTGAAGAAGAAACCTGAAGCAAGCCAAGGGCTCTGTTTACTGCCTTGTTGGGGAGCAAGGGTGTTTCAGGAAAGAACTCCTGGCAACTGCTCCTTCAAGAAAGGCTTTCAACATCACACTGCTACCCCACGCTCCCTTCATGCACTCCTCCACCCCACAAGCAGTTGTTTTTTCAAGATTCTGCAGAGCAAGCAGCAGGACTGAGACTGTTTTGGTGAGGAGCTATCTGTCCTCTCTTGCATACGCCCAGAGGGCTCTCTGGGACAGAGAAGGAGAAGAACTATATTCCCTTCTTGTCTGTGCCACAGAATTGGGTGGGTTTTTAAATCTTTCTGTGGTTGACTTTCCCGCGACTGGTGTTGAAAAGTAATTGATATTTGCTGCCATGTGCCAAAGCTCTTAGGTCTGAAAGTGGAGTAAATCTGCAGAAAAATAGAATTGATGTGTTATAATTGAAGGTAGGTTCTAATAGCTCTTTGGAAGTCAGATTAATGACTGTTTTACAGTGCAAGCTTGTGACTGCTAGAGATGCACATCTACCACAGTGATTTTTAAGATGCAGTACTGAATGTAAAAAGTATAATTGAAACGAAATCCAATTGAAGATCCCTTCAAGGGTGACTTTGATCTGAGAGAGGCATTCCATCTGAGCGGCATATTTTTGTGCTGTTAAGCCCCAGAAACTATTGTGGGCTGCACAGCTGTTTTTGTCTGCTTATAAGGCATGAGATTGAAGAATTGTGGACGGCAGTACCTGGCTGTTATGTAGGAAGAACCCAACATGGTAGGTGTACCCGAGCATGGTTTCCCTGTGCATGCCATTGTGCAGGTCATTCTTCAGGAGCTTTTCATCTATCAAAATGTGATAACGGATTTGGTCCTCATCCTACGAACACACAGTTAAATTCAGAGTTATGTAATGAGTTATGTAAGCACGAAAAATTATTTGGGATAGCTTTTCTCAGAGAGTAAACAAGATCTGTGGGAAAACCCATTGCCTATTGTCCCTGTGTTCTGAACATTCATACAGTTCCTTGTTCTTCTGCCCCTTTGAAAGTGTGTGAAAACTGGAAGTAACTCCAGGTTGAAAGATTTGTGATGTCTCCTGGCTTTGCCCACAGGGTGAAGTACCGGTCTCTGTGTCTCATATGTTAGTCAACAGCAGGGTGAGAAGTCACTCTTAACAAAATCTTGCTTCCTGAGAGGCCAAGAAATGGGATCTCTTCACTGTGCTGATCTTTCCCTCTGAGACAAAGTTCTTTGGAGGCGTTTTGTAAAGAGGACATGAAATTTGGGAGCATGGAAAAAAAAACAAAACTGGAAGAAGCATACTGGTAAACAGTGAAAATGAAAATGAATTCTGTATGTGTGTAACATGAATTCAGTAGGATTGATATTTAAAGCTACGTATGTGTTTCTCAGAGATTTATTGACTTCTTATGGAAGTGTACTTCTTATATGGAAATGATAACATTGAAACTAACTAAAGTAGAATTCAAAAGTCACTTGAGAAGATTTATGTTGATAATGCATGATTTCTTCCGGTGAGGTAGCAATCAGTATTCTGTTATGGGACAGCTGTTCCCTGTGGTTAATATCATGGGAGGAGTCATTTGAATGCTGTGCCCCTCAACTCCCAGGCTGTAAATGGAGACTCTGGAAGCAGAGACAGAGTGTGGCAGGGTAAGTGTTTACAGAGGGGTCAGAGAGGTATTAATGTCATCGTTCAAGTCATGGGTGAAGCTTCTTCTGCAAGGTATGACTCTTGATAACTGGATACAAGGAGACTGTTTCAGGATGGAGCAAATGGGAAGAAAGGTGGAGGGATGACCCAAGAAGCAGATAGTGTAACTGAGAAGGATCTTGGTCCTTGTAAATGTGTCAGGACAGAAATGCCAGAGAAACCGGGAAGCTGTTTCAGCTGAAGCATGATGCTGGCATAAGAATAAAGGGATATGAGCTGGCCAGAAGTACGCTGTCAAAATAGTGTAAAATGGCTCTGGGAGTAAGGCCTGAAGCTGGTAGAGGAGGTGGAGTGACCACATCCATGCTGGTGTGAGGAGCCGGTGCCTGGGTTGGGTCTGGGCCTGACATGGAGTTGCTGGGGGAGGGCAGTGGCAATGAGGTTTGCTAGAGAAAATTCTTCTAGCCAGAAAATCTTCAGGTATTGTTCTGAACTGTGGGGCTGGCCAGAGGTGCTTGAATGCTGGTATTAAGAACAGATGGCAGAAAGTGATGTGGGATGGTGTTCTAGCAGGAACGATGGGGACATATGTCTGAATAGCTGTAAGAAAGAGTCATAATATTTTGTGGTGCAATTAATGATGAGGTTGTTAGTGATGACAGGGGATTTGACTTGTTCACCTAGGAAATGCAGTGTTATTCGTGGTCATTACTGTACTGATCTCCTTTTGGGGTGTAAGAGAAGAAAGCATAGTTCAATGCCTTGAATATTCTTAGAGTTGTTTTAATCCAGAGAAGGCCAAAATCCAGAACAAATGGCTATGTTCTCCTTGCAAGCCAGGAAAATGCATGGATCCACCCCTCCTCACGTCTGCTGGTGGTAAAAACAAACTCACTAGATTCTTGGTAAACAAATACCTCTTCCTATTTCTGTATCCTTTCATTCCATCCGCTTGAAACTGAAATGAGACCCTCAGTTGTTAAGACATACCTGTGAGTCATACATACCAGAGTAACAACCTTTTTATCTCTCAGGTAATTTTCTATGGCATCATTATTTGGGGCAAACACTGTGTATGTGTTTGCAGCTTCTATTTCATTTGCCAGGCCGTATTGCTGTTGCAAAACACATTAAAAAACAAAACAGGATGATCGCTGATATTCTGACACCAGTTCAAATTCAAGCTTCTATCCTTAAAAAGGTGTGAAAGCTTACAATAATGTAGCCCCTGAAAATGGAGTAATCGGGCATTTGCTCCAGGCGGGCCAGCAGCCTTGGCATGATAGTGCTTCGCAGGGGGGTCAGGACCTAGAAAGAGAGCAGGTGCATCCCACATCAATATAAATGTATATCCCACCTGTGTAAATGCTGTGGTTGCAGCTGCAAGGAGCAGAGGCAGGAGCAAATGTTCTGCTCAAATAATTGGTTAGCAAGAGCCATTGACTATGTTCTGTTGCACTGTGGTGCAGAGGAACAAACCCGCTCTGCTTGGCCATATACCTTGTCAATAACATGTATGATCCCATTTGTGGATGCAATGTCGCCAGTCACGATGTGAGCACCCTCAACAGTGAGGTTCTGAAAGGACAAAAGGAGAGAAGGAAGGGGTTTAGCACCATAGTGGCTATGGTTTCCGGGTAGTTTGTGCTGCGGGTTTTCACAGCTTCACAGACTCTGGTCTGAGGTTCTGCCATGGCTCTGCCTTGCACCAGTTTGGCCCAGATGTTGAATTCTCTTCTGGAAATCATAACCTGGGGACTCTGCTGCACCCACCTGCAGACGAGCAAAGCCACATGGTTACATGGTCATTTGGGGCATGTGGGACACTTCCACTGTCACATGCTACTGGGTCTTTGCATCCCTCGGGGACCACCTGCTTTTTCCCTCAATGGGGAGAACTCTTACCTCTTGTCACAGGACTGATGTGTTTAAATGTGCCATAGGTATATCTAGAAAATCATCCTCCTCAGAACATGGAGTGCTATATAAAAAGGCTGAGGATGAAGGGCTGTCAGAAGTGGCTATTTACCTTTAAAAATACCTTTGTGTGGTTTGAGACTATTGAGTTGCACATGCAGATACTTGCCTGGCATCTCTTCTTCCTATCTTCCAGTTTCCTAAAATAAGTTATTGGGTTTCCCTGATGTGTTTTGTCTTAGATTATATCACAGGCTGTGCTGGGCCTGGATTGCACTTCTATTTTACACAAACATTAGGAATAAATAATATTGCTGATGAATTTCAGCTGGGACATGTGATAATATATGTGGTTTTTTAACATGAGCATGCTGTCAGCAGCTAGGTCAGGGTATTATGTGTGGTACCACAGTGGTTTGCAGGTCATCTCACCCCATTTTCTTTAGATAAGTGTAGGAAGTTGCTCTGTAGAGATGTTGGCAGTGTATCAGAAGATGATAAATTCTGGAAATCGGCAAAGCTGTAAGCTCCTGTCAACAGATGATACCTAAAGGAAATTAACTGGATTTTAAGGTTTTGTATTTTCTCAGATTATTTTCATGCTTGTTTTTTTTTTTTTTTCCCAAATAAATATATTTATAGTGTCTAAAACTGTGGTTTAAAGCACAAATGGTTTGTACAGTGACTAGTTCAGCTATGTTCTGGTCTCCGCTTGGCCTTTAAACATTTCTGGTATGATACAAATAATGTCTCTGTTTTCAGTGGAGCTGCTACAGAGATTTATAGCTCTATAACTAGAAGTAAAATACTATGTCCCTCTCTTAAACATACCAGAGCCGTCTTTCTGTTGGGGCTTCTTAGCAAAGACTTGTCTGGAATGTAAAGGAATTTGTTGAAAAACAAAACAAAACAAAACCATTAACGTACTTCAGTAGGGTTGGGATATTACTCTTTGACATCCAAAAATCTTTCTCATCTTCATCCATGTTTTCAATTGCTTGAAGAGAAGGTACGAGGACAGTAAGATTTGAGGCAGTGGATAGCACTGAATTTAACTCAGCCTCCTGCATGAAAATAAGGAAAGTAAAATAATTAGTCCTCATTATGACCTATAAATAGCAGCTATTGACCTTCTAACAAGGTGGGGTATGTGACGTGTTTTGGGACTGGCCTGAAGAGGAAAAACTATTATACTGAGCAATGACTTGAACGGAAGTACGTAGAGCTGTACAAAAATGATAAATGAGTATCTATATTTTACAGAATAAATTGACAGCATTTAAAGGGCAACAGGAAAGTTTAGGTCAGAATTGATTTTCTTATCATGAAACATGTGAAGAAAGTCACCTCCCACCAAAGCTGCCCCACCTTTTGGATTCTATTTTTATGTTCCTAGATGTTAAAAAAAAAAATACAAAAATTGGACGAAGTTCTGCTAGTCACCAATAACTTCAGTAACCTGCTCTTGCAGAACACTCCTCCCTACTAGATAGGAGGATTATGATCAATAAAACAAGAAATCCATGTAACACAGTGTTCACAATTGGAGTAAGACTATTAGACATGACTGGGATTTTTCAAGATGTATACCAGAGCCCACTAGCACGTTCATGGGTTTTGCCGCTCTGACAGCCATGATTCTGGCTGGGTGATGTAGGCCCTGTAGTATGCATCATCCCCCATATGATCATGTCTACCTTAAAGACAAAAAGAATCTTCACTGGAGAGGATTTTGCCACTTGTGTCGATTGACTGATTGGTTGTTTGGCTGTTCAGTTGATTGATTGTTTTTTGTGGGGTAGAGAATTGATTGTTTTTTGTGGAGTAGAAAAAGGAGAGCTGAAGACTTGAATGGAATGTGATCTTGCTCAATATGTGGTTCTGCAAACTTTACAATAGGCTCCACAACTTGCCATTTTTGATACTGCAAAATGTGAAGGAGCTGTATGAACTTGTGTTCTACCCTTCTGTGGCTGGTGTGCTGCCTGGCTTATCTTGGAAGATCCTTCAATACCTGTACTGGTTTTTAAGTCAAGAAGGGAATTGGTTCCCCTAAATAGCTGGGAATTTTGTCTCTGTTCAGATCATCTTTCTGTCTAGCCATCATCACTGTTCCCTTCCAAATATTTAAATACAAAAATAGCAACACGCTTCCTTTTCTCATCTTTCTTGACTAGCAAGAAAAATCTTTGGTTATGAAATGTGATAAACATCACATTCCTGTTCAAGAATGAAGTTTGAAACCACACGGATGTACCTTCCTACCTTGCTCATGTTTTAGCTACTGTTATTTAAGGGATACTATTTCGCTGAAGGGTAGCAGAAATTTCCACGCTTCTGTTTCAGTAAACTGTATCTGCTCCCAGGAAGGAAATTCTTCCTCTTTTCCCCCCACTTCATTACCTAAAGAGCACGTTAGCAGGTGAGCAGCCTTTCCTATCATTCCCATTTCTTTAATTTCATTAGTTTTGCTCTTTTTCGAGCTGATGGTGCTGCAGTCTGAGCCTGGAGCCAAGCAGATAACTGATTTAAATCAGTCACACCGACCTTGCTTTCAAGTAGCTCCCTGGGCTTCCTTTTGCAATTGTATGTTTTAATGGTTCCCAAACTGCTGAACTTTGAAAAGCATGAAAGCAGCTAATATGCCATGACTGCTGCTTCTTAGGCCACTTATTAACATATCACTGTTTCTCTCACGCATCCATGTACTTGCTACATGCTTCTTATATTTATGTTTTAAATTCTGTAGAAGAACTGTTTTCGATCTTACTCGTGACAATTTCCATCTCAGTGGGGTAAGATCTGTAATATTACTGCTGCCCTAGTAATAGGTGATACACACGGAAATGAGAAGTTGTCAGTGTTAACCAATCTATCTAGAAATTCTTTTTAATAATATTTAAGTTGTTGTTCCTTCCCTGATCTAAAGCCAGACAAGTTAATTCACTTCTTCATTTCCTGCACCGAAGTCAAGCTTGGGTGGAGACTAAGTTTTTCCTTATTGCCTGATGTAGCAGCAATACAGTGATCAGCCATATAGTCATGTTCTCCTGGCACTGGACTCAGTGAGAATGGGAGCAGTAAGACATTGCCTGCCCTCTCAACTTGCTTGTAGTTTAAGTGAATGAGGAAAGATGAGAGGATCTGCTAGGGCATACACAGGTTCTGCTTGTACCATGCTGCTACAGAGCGGGTCGTGGTCTAGGTAGACCCTGCCTCAGAAAGCAGGCTTGTAACTAACTCTTCTACATGTGGAGCTTTCTTGCCTGCTTGAATCTGGAACCAGGAACTGGTTTTCAGAGAGAAACCAAGAATCAGATGACCAGTATGGCTGGTGACTATTTCTGTCCAGAGCTGAAGTGTCTACAGTGTGACGGAACATTGCTTTGGGGCTCTCAATTCTAAAGGCTAGAAGACTTAACGGTTTTCTGTAGACTTCAACATACTAAAATATCAACCATAAAGTGTACTTACATTAACCCACTGGTTAAATGCTGTTGCCTCTGCTATTGTAGATAACTCCTGGTTGGGAACAGAAAGAGAGAGCAATGACTGTGTAGGCTCCAACTAGCTGTACTAAGTACTCTTGCTGTAGCCTGTGGAATAACCCACTGTGTGTGGCCTGGATGATGTGACACGGAGGGGAAAGTTTTCAGTATCCATGGAAAAGAGACAGCATTTATGTTTTTCCAGTTCTGATGCTTTCTGGGAATGGGTTTGGTGAGTTAACAATGCTTTTGATAGTTGAACTATCTATTGCTAAGGTGTAATTAGATGCACCTGACCTCAGCGCTTAATGTGTACTGACCTCAGGCTGAGGATTTATTTTCTGGGAATCTAAACCTAAGGCTTTTCTTAATGCGAAATTAATTGAAGGAAGATATTTGTTTTGTCTGGTATTTTTACAGCACCTCATACGTAATTTTGCTTTTATTCTGCCACAGTTCTTGTAACAGAGATAGATGATTGTATAAGCAAGGATGGCAGATAGTGCCAAGAGGCATGTAAGATTGCTGCCAATGGCTCAGGCAGCTGACACTTTCATTTTTCCTACACTGTTAAATGCATATTTATTTCCCCAATTACTTGTTTGGATTTTATTTGTCTGTCAGTATGTATGGTTTGAGTAATGTGACAAATTGACCATCTCTGCTGAGATAGCTCAAGGCGGAACATTGATAGAGCTGAGAGCTTGCCAGTCCCAGCTGGGACATGAGTGCTTAGCATGTATGAAATTAGGACTGCTTAGAATATATGAAGTTGGGGCTCTGATGCTGGCACTTTTTAATTTGTCTCAAAGAAATACACTTATATCCATTAGCTCTCTTTCCAAGATAGATTTTTGAACACAACAGATAATTTCTGCATCAGACATGAGCCTCCAGCAGAAACACTGTCTGCAGTTAGCACTGTTGGGCACCATATTTTTCTAGCTGTTTATAATGACTTTGTTGTCTGGTTAAGATCTGGTGTAATAACTGTGCAGTAGGTCCTGTACTTGGAGATGATGAACATCTTACTTACATCTGCAGCATTTCCATAGCATATTCTGCCATCTCCTTCATAGCCCTTGGGGCACACGCACTCCCAGCCATAAGAAGACTCAAGCTGACAAGTTGCCTTTGGACCAGAAAGAGAGAAAAAGTCTGTTAAATACTCAGGAGGCTACTCCAGAGCAAGGATGGCCTGTAAACCCTTCCCAGTATGCATTTATATATAGACATTATCTAGCAAAATATCTGTTCCATCTTCTTCCATGACCTCCTTACCCTCTATAAGTTTATCTTACAGAAGATAAACTCCACCAATTGAGGGCACTAATTCCCTTCCCTGTACTAAATTTTTGAGTCAGAGCCCTTTCTTACTTCCTCCAAATACTGAGGCCTGACTCTTCATCTGACTAACGTGGATCCATCCTCTGCTCCTCCCTGATTTTTACTTTAGCTCTTTCCCTGCAGAGTCTGCAGGTCCATTGAACATATGCAGCTACTGGTAAAACTGACAGATGTCCAGCTAGAGATGTGTGACTCAGGTAAATAGCTCATAAAACTATTCCATCCAGATTGTAGTTGCTGATAGAGAAGCAGTAGGCATTCACTCCAGGCTTGAGATAGCTCTTTTGTGAAGGTGGAATCAGAAGCAACCCAATGCATGTACCATATTGGCAAAACTTGTGTAATGTTTTTGGTGGCTGTATCACTGCTTGGATTGGAAAGGTTTGTTTTGTTCTGAGTAAAAATTGCAGGTTTGAAATGGCAAGGAAATTCTACAGTGTACACAGAAGATGAGGTGTGATATGTATCTGAACGTTTTGTTCAGAGAATGACTTATTACTCACCAGATGATGGCATTTTCCATTTTGTTCCAGGCATGAGTTTATGGGTGTGCATTCAATTCCATTTCCCCTAAATCCATCTTTACACTTGCAGTCATTCTGTTGTTCCAATAAAACACAGCAATATATTACAATGATTAAAACTGTGTACATATTCTAGACATGGTAGATAAGTCTGTTGGTGTTTCTGCGTAGCTCCAGTGACTTCAGTGGAATGTGACTGACTAATACCTCCAGTAGATCTTTATGCTCAACACCTAATGGACTTCACAGTATTTGTTTCTGGAAAAATAACACATAGCAAAAACTGGAATGGGATCTGTGAGAGGCTGCTTTTTGTGGAAATGGGCTTGTGGCCTGGAGGGAAAGGAGAACCTGAGGATGAGCAAGGGTAGGAAGTTCCAACAGAACAAAATGGGTGAGAACTGACGCAGAAAGCAAGAAGACTGTGAGGCCTTACCTGACCAGGTCCAATATATATGCAAGTGGCATTTTCATGGCACCCAGCCACGGAGGGCAGTAGGCAGTTATTGATGGCTGAGCAGTCCCATCCATTGCCTGTCCATCCTGCCTGGCAAACACACATGTGCCCTCCTGGGCCTGTTTGAATGCACTCAGCCTGAGGAGGGGGCAGAGGACAGAAGAAATCATCTCAATTTGTACAGACAAGAACATGCAAACCTGGCATGGAGCAGCTGGGCCATAGAGGCTTGCCCTCCTCTGCTGGCAGAAGGGCCACGGTGAAATCTTCTGGGTAAAATTGGCACTTGGTGCAAGAAGTGCAAATGCCAGCTGTGGGGGACATTCCATGCATGCAGACTTCTAATAGATCCCATGAAAGAGGCTAATAATTAAAGATTTTCACTTCATTACTTGAGCACATTCCACTTTAAGACTTTCTTATAGCTACTTCTGAATGGAAGGAGAATTCCTTTTTATCCTAGCTTTGTTTACACTATGGGATAAAACAGAGTTGTGTTACTGTTGCTTGGCTGGAACATGTCAAGGCTTACCTTGGTAATGCCATGACACTGTTCAGGACAGTTAAGTGGCATCTACTTTTAGGTCTAAGCAATAACTATGTCCCTGTCAGAGAAAGACCGTGAAACTTCAGTGAAAATTGTGAGGCCTCCTTTTGGAAATGTTTCAGCCAAACCTTGCTTATTACTTTGCTTGATGTCTGCTTTTCTGTGGTGCCAGGCTTGGAGGAAAACCCATACTTACACGTATATTGCAGCCACCTGAATTTAGACTAGCACAGGGATCGACTTTGCTGCAGGTCATGCCATCTCCCTCATAGCCAGCCTTGCAAATGCAGCTATAGAGACAAGAGGAGTGGAAAATCACTAAATGCATTAGGGTAGCTGTAAAATTAAGGAAATGTTTTCCACTGTAATGTGTTATTTATAGGCAACTTAAAACTGGTAACCTTGGATTCATGATGCAAATAGTGCATAATTGTTTTATCCCCCCCCACACACCTTAAAATATGTGACTGGTATAAGTCAAACCAGGGATCTGTTCTCTGTGTATGAGATTGGAAGAGAAATTGATTCAGATAACATTAGTACTTTGCAAATGAGAGGTAATACCTCTAAATTTTTGTTCTTTCTTTCACTGACCCAGAAGATAGCTTTCCCCTTGAAGTGCATGCAAGACCAAAAGCTCCTTTGTTTCCCTGATTCCTTCCTCTCCAAGAAAGGGGAATTTCTGAAGCACAGTTATGCAGCATACAGCATTCCGCTTACTGCAGTGACTCATTACTAGTGCAGTGCAGCAAGAAGCAAACTTGCTGTATGTGATAGCCAAGGTGAGCATAAGCAAGTACAAGACAGCTGTTATGGGAACAGTTTTGTGACCAGTCCTGTCAGGCCTGGATAACCTGTGCTGAAACTAGTAGTGCTGCAGCATCTTAATTATACCTGGGTTGACAAGATCAAGTTATTTATTTCCAAAATGCACTGGGAGTTTCATAGCTTTTCAGTGAGGCTCAAACTGCTAGTTCACTAAGGGAAGGTCAGAAATAAAGAGCCCTTGTAGGTGTTAGAAGGAAAGCAGCCTTCTAACAATAATCAGCTCCATATGCATCTGTCTCATCAGTCTTTAAGATAATGTATGGTGTTGGGAACTGACAGTTCCTAATTCTTACCAGGAAATGAAAATTGATGTGGTGTGCGTTCTTGCTTACTTGCTGCATAGCTGCAGTTCAGTGGCTGAGGTTTGTGTACTGCTACAAAGTGTAGTTTTGATCAAGAAAGCAGGATAGTGCTGCATCATATTTAATATTAATTAGATGGAAATAGCTGGCTTACCTCACTGCACCATCACTAAGCTGACAGTCTGCATGCTCATGGCAGAGCTGCAGAGAGGGCTCACAAGGAACAACTGCTTTATCACAGAATTTCCCAGTGTATCCATTTCTGCACGATCCAGGAAGACAGATTCCACCACTGTCTATTCGGTTATCACACTTCCCATAAACGCAGAGGCACTCTGCCAGAGATAAAACACAACGTGCAGTTCCATAGTGGCAAAAGGCAACTATCCTTACACAGCATTTCTTATGAGTCAAGACCTCTTTTATTCTAATATCTAATCTTTTGTATTTTTTCCTTTTTACTGGAGGGGAACATTGTTTATTTATCATATCCACGTCTTTTCAGATATCTTTCACTGATAACTACTTCAAATCTATTGTAGGGCACTTATCGATGACATTTACAGTATTTCAGAGATGGCCCCAAAGTATTGTGTCCTAGGCTATTAAGGCAAAATTTTTCCAATTGCACAACTTCTGGGGCAGTTTCAGTGATGTAGGAAGCCTTCAAATAGTGTGTCTGCAGTCCTACAAATTTCACAGTGCAGAAGTACCTGGGTCAGTGCACAAAGCAGCAGCTTAATGAGCCATTATTGATGAATGGTGGGCTGTTTCACAGCAAAGAAATGAAGAGAGGATTATAAAGTTGGGGAATATATTTATATTTTATGTCACCTGTCTATAGACTTTCAAATAAGTTGCACTAGGGGAGATACAAGTTGGTTATTAGGAACAATTTCTTTTCAGAAAGAGTGGTGGTGTATTGGAACAGGTGGTCCAGGGAGGTGGTAGAGTCACTATCCCAGAGATGTTCAAGTAGTGTGTGAATGTGGCACTGATGGACACGACTAGTGGGCATGGTGGGGATGGGATGACAGTTGGACTAGATGATCTTAGAGGTCTTTTCCAACTTTAATGATTCTATTAAATGCAGCATGGTTTGACACAGCAAGATTAAATCTTTCAGTGTATGGAAGATGGCTGCTAGAGCTATAAACCATTCAATGGATTATTCAGTAGGGATGGTTATTAGGCAGCCCTAAGCACAGTCTCTCTGTAGATGTAGCTGTTCTTAGATTGCATACATTTGTCATTGTAGGCAGATTCTGATCTAAGTGTGGGCAGCAGCAGAACAGCAATGAATAGAAAAGATTTTCATTTCAATTACTCATGTGAGGGAGACAGAAAAGAAAGAAACAATAAATTAAAATTAAGTGAGATATGAGCCTTACAGAAAGCCCAGTTAAGGCGGTGTGAATATTTTCTCTGTCTAGGCTTACATTTATTCCTTTGAAATAAGAAATGAACCTGTCTCAGAGACACCCAGCTCATCTGCCATACAGACTCTTTATCTAGCAGTTAACACCTGTCTTAGTGTTAGAGTATGAAAGAAAAATTCCATTCTCCCAGTACAGGAGAGACATGGAACTGCTGGAGTGCACCCAGAGGGTATGATTGATTCAAGGGACAGAGCACCTTTCCTATGAGGATAGGCTGAGAGAGCTGGGACTGTTCAGCATGTAGAAGAGAAGGTTCCAGAGAGACCTGAGAGTGGCCTTTCAGTATCTAACAGTGGGGCTGTAAGACGGAAGGGAGCAGATTCATTATCAGGGTCTGTTAGGGTAGGACAAGGGGAAATGGTTTCAAATACAAGAGGGAAGATTTAGACTGAATATAAGGAAGTTTTTTACAATAAATGTAGTGAGGCACTGGAACCTGTTGCCAGAGATATGGTGGATGCCTCAGCCCTGGAAACATCCAAGATCAGGCTGGAGAGGCTCTGAGCACCCTGATCTAGCTGTGATGTCCCTGTTCATTGCAGGAGAGTTGGACTCGATGGTCTTTAAGGGTTTCTTCTAACCCTTATGATTCTCAGGCATAGGAAGTGTGGCTGTACTTACTTTTGTCACACTGAGGTCCGTATTTGCCAGGGTCTGAGCAGAACTGGCAGAGGGAGCCTTGAAATGCCTCAGCACAAATGCAGGTCCCATTTCCATCCAGGCCATCCATGCACTGCAATATGGAAGAAAGGTGATTTATATGTGTATATGGAAATAAATCATTATATCTCCCCTGAAAAGAGATTATAGATCTGTTCATGCCATGTTTGTAAGAGGCAACTAGAAAGAGCCTCATCTTTAATGAAAAATATCTTCTAATTCAAAGGCTTTCCTTGTGCTTATAGTCACACTGCTGCTGTATTGTACCTTCCTTTACAGATTTAAAATAAGAATAGTGACTTTCCTGCAGCGTGCAGAATAAAAGCATCAGAGGGAGCCATTTAACCCCAGCTTTGCCCCTGTGCTGGCACCAGGCAAACCTGCAATTCAATTATCTGAGAGGAGACCAGATAAAAAGAGGAGGGAAAATGAATCAAACTCTCAATTCATGGCCTTCACTGGACTGTGCAGATCTTGTAATAATTCTGTAATGCAGAAATGATTCAGGGGCTTTCAGAACATACTCCATCCTTCCCAAAACAGAGAGAGCAGGATGGGGTGAGAGGCTCTTGCTTACCCGTCCGTTTCCTGAGCAGGGTTTGGAGAAACCTCCTGGGCAGGGACTGCAGCTGGGGCCAAAGAAGCCTCTGCAACACCTTGGTTCCTGCAAAATTAAACAAATAGTTCTGCCTGTCATCTGAACAAGCGGTTAGACCAGAGCGAGACAGATGCAGCCAGAGTATTTACAGGGGTCTGGATGGAGGAAGGCAGCAGCCCCTTGCACCAGGACCTAACTAAGAGCCCTGGGAACCAGGAAAGATGTGTCTTCCAGGCGACCAAAGGCTTCTAAGAGGACTACATGCAGAGCAAATGAACAGTGACTTTGGGATTGTTTGTCATTCATTACTACTGAGTATGAAATCTTGTGGCAGGGATAGCTCGGACGAGGGATCCCATGCTGTGCTTGGGACTTGTGCTTAATGGGGGCAGCTGAAAGGGGCCATCACAATGTTTGGGTTAGGAGCACAGTTAGTGCAAGATCACTACTGTCAATAACATGGCAGCTGAAAAGCCTTTTTGGAAGTACTGGTGTGCATATGTGTTGTAGAGCGGAGTTATTGCAGATAGGGGAATGGATACTGGCAAAAATTTGCCTGGTATTTTGCTCTCATCCACCTGTAGAAGGGTTGATATAGAAAGTGGATGGACATCTATCTGCATGTGTATCTTTGCTTTGAAGGACAGGTCATAATGAGCAAGACAGCCTTTTGGAAAACTTCTGCATACATTTCACCGTAAGGAATTGTAATTGTATACCTTTATTGTTATGTTGCAGTATCTAGTACAACCAGTTTTTGGAAAGGTTGGGCCTTCAATAATGCATGTCCGCTTTGAGAAAGGCTGAAAAAATACACAAAATAGAAGCATTAGTATTTATAAACAGTGTACAGTAATGTGGTGCATTCTTAATAGTGGAACGTAATTTAAATCAGATAACAAAGCACCTTGTCGTAGTATCACATATTCTCAATTTTGTAAAAATTTATTGAATTATTCATCATGATTTTTTCTTAATTTTAACTGTGATTATTACTGAATATGGCACATAGGACTAACTACCAGTGAATTTTTGTAACATGGGGAAGTAAATTCCTGCAGAGAGTTACTTCTGGGGTGCTTAATCAAAAGGAAATTTTTAACAGATCTGTGGTATAATTTAAATGCATCCCTCCTCTATTTTTCATTTATGAACTCCCAAAGCATAATCATGGTAATTCTAATTCCTCACCTCTCTCTCCTGCCAAATCCTATCCTAAACAAATCTTTGCATGAGAGGAGAGTCATAACTGCTAGGAAGTCTGAGGGATCTTGTTGAAGCAAATAAAGTAATGTTAAAATTACTAAATGCTATAATTGATACCAAAAAAAGGCTAATCTACTGCTTATGTTAATATTCTTATACATTTTTATGCAATACTGCCTGGTTCTTTTCCACACTGTATTGGAAGAGAAGCAAACAACACACAGGGATATATACATTTTGTATTGTGGAGGAATCTGTCAGGAAACATCACTTACGATTGGCTTGGAATCTGGTGGACAGAGAGACAATGCATGTGAGAAACAACTTGCACAGATGCCCTAGATGGAAACAGTAAGGATTACCATTTGACAAAGCATTATACCAACTACCAAGACACAAAGTTCTGGATGATAGACATTGACTCTGGTAATTTTTCCTTCCTCTTTTTCATCTTCAGTTTTTTTTCAGTCCTCCACTCCCTTCTAAAGACCTGGCAGCTTCCTGTACAGAAGGCAACCATGGGCAAAAACTATCTGATATCCTTTGCTTGATGTCATATCTGCATTAATGAAGACTGACTGAAGGACTGGTGCAGGCTGTATTTATATAAGAATTTTTATTTTTTCTTAGGAAGACCACAGGTTAATTGACTCTAGTATATAGATAATGTGTTTCCCTTATAGATGGTGAAGGGAAATGTATTCTCTGCTTCTATGTGCTAGATCTGTGATTCTGCTATTGTCCATTAGTATGAAGCTGCTTTTGTCTTCAGCTCTTAGTTGTCTTTCCCCAATAGCTAAACCAACCACCAGACTGTGGTGAGTCTGGCAATTGTAACACTGAGGATATATAAACCACAGTGGCAATTTCAAAGATGAGTCCTCAGACAAGCTAAGCGTGCAATAACCTTGGAGAGGATGAGCCTTTCAGTGCATGGATATGGAGTCTGTCAAAGCCATGAGGCTCATGTCTGCTAATGTGTTTTGTCTCAACCAAACTGGAATAAATCCTAGAGCAGGAGTCCAAGGTGTTACTTTGCTGTTTCATAATGGCTGGACGAGGGAACATGAACCTGCATTATGGTATTTCCCCCACACACTTATCATTGGAGCTGGTGGAGATAGAATCAAGTAGTGGTTCGGATTTAGTCCTCTCTCTTGTCATACAGCACATTAAGGAACAAAGGACCAGACGTATGAAAGCTTTTGTGCATCACATTGCTGCACATCACAGGCCCACAACTGTGTCCTAAAAGTTTGTGGCTCAAAGGTATTTTCACAAACACATTATTAAAATTCAGTGATAAGCTGTGTAGTTATGACAGAAATTGTCTTATACTTCTGTTTAGGTTTCTGAAAATCCCTGCAAGTGCCTCTTTTCTCTTTTGGAACTCAGAAATTCGACTGATAAATGTGGAAAGCCTCTTCTCTGATGGCATTGCTGTCCTTGCTGCTCAAGGCCACTCAACATCACCCATTGCTCCCTTTCTCCACCTAGGATGTTACCTAGGATGTGGCATTGAGGGACATGGTTAGTGGGCATGGTGAGGGTGAGCTGGTGGTTGGACTAGATGATTTTAAGAGGTCTTTTTCAACCTTAGTGATTCTATAATTCTATGTCTTTTGTACTGTTCCAGTCTTCATCTATTTTCTGCTCACCTTGAGCCCTGTAGTTATGACCAGTTACACGTGTAATGTGTATATTAGTGTAATAGTTCCATGTTTAGGCAAGTGCAGTTGTTGTACATGTGTATAACCTGTAGTTCTGACAAGCCTTGCCTTTTCAGTGATACCACAAGCTGGGTTTACGAGCAGAGATGGTTCTTGTTTTCTGAGAGTAATGAAGATACAAAATGTCTGCTAAGAACAGCAAAGCCATTGCTGCATTCTGGTATTCTCCTTCACATCAGCACTCTGCTACAAAGCCTTGAACATTAAATTGTATTTTAACCATACATGAAGATTTTAAAGCTGACAAAGTGCCTAACTTCAGTTTGAAGAAGTATTCTTGTGCCAGATGCTACCTATTTTTTCTTTAAATCATTTTTCTCACAGATTATAGGAATTCAAAGTACTGTAGTGTCCTGGGTATGCTCTGCCTGATTTATGGACACATTGTGCAGCTGGCACTTTGGAGTCACTGCCAGAGGTAAAAGCTCCTTGCTGCCAGCTCTTGTGTTTTCCTCATTAAATTTTGATGCTGTTCAGCTCTGCTGAGAATCTGTTTCAGGGCAGTGGTTCTGGGTTCTTGTAAGAGCTCAGCTGACAATTGTTCTTCATCATTGTACCAGAACTGTTTACTGGCTCTGATATGTGCTTGAATGCAATCCAGCAATAGCCACACTTACTGCAAACTGAAGGATCAGCCCGATGCTCAGGCTTCTTACCAGAAAAAACATTTGAGTTTTACCAGGTGTAAAGGCCTGCACTCTGAAACCAAACTTAACAGGATCTATCAAATTCCGCTCACTGAAATGCAGAACAGTTTTATAAATCATGATTTGAAGGAGACTGAGAAAAGTAGAAGTCTTGGCTTCAGAAAACAACGTTTTCTTGTGTAGTAATTTTCAGTTCCTTATTATGTTGATATTGTAACTAGATGACTCCTTTTCCTGCATAGTCATTAAAAATGAAAATACTGATCTGAAGTATCTTTTCTAGGAACTAGTCATTGCTGAAGTTGTACTTGTATGCACAAGTGGAATGCAGGAATTGGAGGAGAAAGCTTGATATAAATGACTATATTTAACAGGACTAGTGCAGGAACTAAATGAGTCTTTATGTGGTATAGGATGTGCTCAATGGATGATCTCTGTTGCACTGCTAACCATGTGGCTGTATTTCACTGACATACTGATTTCCCTTCTTTCGTGCGGATGTGTTGCATGGAGTAGTTGCAGCTATTGTATTTTATTGGTGATCCTCTTACCATTGCAATTTGGCTTTTTGTCTCATCACACCGATGTGGCAGAATTGGAACAATGGTGGGTGGGATAAGAACTCCTGAAAGAGTAAAAATGCGACCGTTTTTGGCAACAATATCGGTTTCTTCCACTTCTTCTCCACTCACCAAGACTTGTCCCTGTGAAACAATGAATTATTAGTAGTAATAGTAAAAATTGCATAACTTTTCAATTTTGTATCTTTCCATTAAAAAAAAAATACATATTTTTTCACGCTTCTCATTTTTAATTGCCTATCTGGATTTTCTTGATGTATTTCTGGAAGAAACATGCACGTGTTGCCCATTTTCTTTATAACATTTGACAACAGAGGTATTTAATGTTTTCCTCTTTGTCTGCATCATTATCCTGTAGAAGCTCTGGCTAAAAACCTGACCAGAATAGGAAGGCCACTAATGGCTTCAGGACCCTGGTTTCAGCAGACATGGTCTTGGGTTCTGTGGTGCCCTTTCTGACAAAGGAGCTGAGTGGGGAGAAACTGGGAGACAATTTGAGCCACCCCCATCCACAGGAAAAGAAGTAAATATTCTTTCTGCATTTACTCATGCAAATTCTGTGCCTTTACAATAATTTTCATATATTAATCTTTTCTCAAGAACATTTACATTTGATTACAGTACACAGAGTTTGATATATTGATGTCTGGTTTATCAAAAGCACTAATAGGCAAATTGACACCTTTAAGAAAATATTCACTGTGTTCATCAAGATCAGAGAATGTAGTATTAACGGGAATTAAAAAATACTTAGGTATGCGCTGAAAAATTTTTAACTAAAATATTTGAAATAGTCTTCTCCACTCCTCCTCCAACCCAAACCACACAGAGCATAAATGTGGACCATTCCTGGACTTCTGCTAATCATAAGAAAAAAGAGACCGTAGGCTATCCTCACGTAGAAGACATTTGTCCTGCATCTTTTACAGTATCAATTTTTAAGAAATGCTGGAAGTGGTAGGCTGACATATTTTGCCTTAGCTCAGAGAGAGCTGGCCACAAGTGAAAGTTGCCTTGGACTTACAGTGCTGGTCGTGTTAAAGTAAAGGAACTGCTTCGCCATGCTTCGGATGTGCCCTACTGAGATGAGGCTGGCAATCTCTAGCTGAAATGAATATAAGTCAATTGAAATAAATGCAATATCATTATTCCTTTCAAATTATATTCTAACAGATTTCACATAAAAGACCACCTTTATTCTGGATGAACAAAGGACCCTATCAGTTTTCTCTAGCTCTATGGGCGGCCTTACACTATCTCACCTGTTAGCATAATGAAGTTAGAGCTGTTATTTTAAACTTCAACAAANTATTTAATGTTTTCCTCTTTGTCTGCATCATTATCCTGTAGAAGCTCTGGCTAAAAACCTGACCAGAATAGGAAGGCCACTAATGGCTTCAGGACCCTGGTTTCAGCAGACATGGTCTTGGGTTCTGTGGTGCCCTTTCTGACAAAGGAGCTGAGTGGGGAGAAACTGGGAGACAATTTGAGCCACCCCCATCCACAGGAAAAGAAGTAAATATTCTTTCTGCATTTACTCATGCAAATTCTGTGCCTTTACAATAATTTTCATATATTAATCTTTTCTCAAGAACATTTACATTTGATTACAGTACACAGAGTTTGATATATTGATGTCTGGTTTATCAAAAGCACTAATAGGCAAATTGACACCTTTAAGAAAATATTCACTGTGTTCATCAAGATCAGAGAATGTAGTATTAACGGGAATTAAAAAATACTTAGGTATGCGCTGAAAAATTTTTAACTAAAATATTTGAAATAGTCTTCTCCACTCCTCCTCCAACCCAAACCACACAGAGCATAAATGTGGACCATTCCTGGACTTCTGCTAATCATAAGAAAAAAGAGACCGTAGGCTATCCTCACGTAGAAGACATTTGTCCTGCATCTTTTACAGTATCAATTTTTAAGAAATGCTGGAAGTGGTAGGCTGACATATTTTGCCTTAGCTCAGAGAGAGCTGGCCACAAGTGAAAGTTGCCTTGGACTTACAGTGCTGGTCGTGTTAAAGTAAAGGAACTGCTTCGCCATGCTTCGGATGTGCCCTACTGAGATGAGGCTGGCAATCTCTAGCTGAAATGAATATAAGTCAATTGAAATAAATGCAATATCATTATTCCTTTCAAATTATATTCTAACAGATTTCACATAAAAGACCACCTTTATTCTGGATGAACAAAGGACCCTATCAGTTTTCTCTAGCTCTATGGGCGGCCTTACACTATCTCACCTGTTAGCATAATGAAGTTAGAGCTGTTATTTTAAACTTCAACAAAGCTAGTTGCTTGCTGCATCTTAACAGCTTGTTGGGCGGAGGTCAATGGAACAAAATTCAACAAGACCATGAGCTGGGTCCTGCACTTCGGCTACAACTATTCCAGGCAATGCTACAGGCTTGGGGATANTATTTAATGTTTTCCTCTTTGTCTGCATCATTATCCTGTAGAAGCTCTGGCTAAAAACCTGACCAGAATAGGAAGGCCACTAATGGCTTCAGGACCCTGGTTTCAGCAGACATGGTCTTGGGTTCTGTGGTGCCCTTTCTGACAAAGGAGCTGAGTGGGGAGAAACTGGGAGACAATTTGAGCCACCCCCATCCACAGGAAAAGAAGTAAATATTCTTTCTGCATTTACTCATGCAAATTCTGTGCCTTTACAATAATTTTCATATATTAATCTTTTCTCAAGAACATTTACATTTGATTACAGTACACAGAGTTTGATATATTGATGTCTGGTTTATCAAAAGCACTAATAGGCAAATTGACACCTTTAAGAAAATATTCACTGTGTTCATCAAGATCAGAGAATGTAGTATTAACGGGAATTAAAAAATACTTAGGTATGCGCTGAAAAATTTTTAACTAAAATATTTGAAATAGTCTTCTCCACTCCTCCTCCAACCCAAACCACACAGAGCATAAATGTGGACCATTCCTGGACTTCTGCTAATCATAAGAAAAAAGAGACCGTAGGCTATCCTCACGTAGAAGACATTTGTCCTGCATCTTTTACAGTATCAATTTTTAAGAAATGCTGGAAGTGGTAGGCTGACATATTTTGCCTTAGCTCAGAGAGAGCTGGCCACAAGTGAAAGTTGCCTTGGACTTACAGTGCTGGTCGTGTTAAAGTAAAGGAACTGCTTCGCCATGCTTCGGATGTGCCCTACTGAGATGAGGCTGGCAATCTCTAGCTGAAATGAATATAAGTCAATTGAAATAAATGCAATATCATTATTCCTTTCAAATTATATTCTAACAGATTTCACATAAAAGACCACCTTTATTCTGGATGAACAAAGGACCCTATCAGTTTTCTCTAGCTCTATGGGCGGCCTTACACTATCTCACCTGTTAGCATAATGAAGTTAGAGCTGTTATTTTAAACTTCAACAAAGCTAGTTGCTTGCTGCATCTTAACAGCTTGTTGGGCGGAGGTCAATGGAACAAAATTCAACAAGACCATGAGCTGGGTCCTGCACTTCGGCTACAACTATTCCAGGCAATGCTACAGGCTTGGGGATAGAAGAAATGGACCTAGGGATGTTGATCGACTCTTGGCTGAACATAAGCCAACAATGCACCCAGGTAGTCAAGAATGCCAATGGCATCCTGGCTCATATAAGAAATAGTGCAGTCATCAGGATCAGGGAGGTGATTGTCCTCCTGTACTCAGCTCTGGAGAGGCTGCACCTTGTATTCACTTTTGGGCCTGTCACTGCAAGGAAGACACTGAGGCCCTGGAAGGTGTCCAGAGAAGGACAATGGAACTGTGAGGGGTCTGGAGCACAAGTCTGATGGGGAGCAGCTGAGGAAACTGGGGTTGTTTAGTCTGGAGAAGAGGAGGCTCAGGGAAGACCTTATTGCCCTTTACAATGACCTGAAAGGAAGTGGTAGCAATGTGGGGGTCGGCCTCTCTCATGTAACTAGCAATAGGATGAGAGGGAATGGCCTCAAGTTGCACCAGGAGAGGTTCAGGTTGGATACTAGGAAAATTTTCTTGTCTTAAAGAGTGATCAGATTCTGGAATAGACTGTGCAGGGAGGTGGTGGAGTCACTGTCTCTGGAGGTGTTTAATAAACATTTAGATGTGGTGCTAAGGGGCATGGTTTAGTGTGTAAATATTGGTGGTGGATGGATGGCTGGACTAGTAGATGATTTTGCAGCTCTTTTCCAACATTAGCGATTCTATGATTCAAAGGTCATTAATTTATGTCCTCCTCTGTAGGATCCAGTTTAAGCAAAGTTATCACCTCTCTCTAAATATTNTATTTAATGTTTTCCTCTTTGTCTGCATCATTATCCTGTAGAAGCTCTGGCTAAAAACCTGACCAGAATAGGAAGGCCACTAATGGCTTCAGGACCCTGGTTTCAGCAGACATGGTCTTGGGTTCTGTGGTGCCCTTTCTGACAAAGGAGCTGAGTGGGGAGAAACTGGGAGACAATTTGAGCCACCCCCATCCACAGGAAAAGAAGTAAATATTCTTTCTGCATTTACTCATGCAAATTCTGTGCCTTTACAATAATTTTCATATATTAATCTTTTCTCAAGAACATTTACATTTGATTACAGTACACAGAGTTTGATATATTGATGTCTGGTTTATCAAAAGCACTAATAGGCAAATTGACACCTTTAAGAAAATATTCACTGTGTTCATCAAGATCAGAGAATGTAGTATTAACGGGAATTAAAAAATACTTAGGTATGCGCTGAAAAATTTTTAACTAAAATATTTGAAATAGTCTTCTCCACTCCTCCTCCAACCCAAACCACACAGAGCATAAATGTGGACCATTCCTGGACTTCTGCTAATCATAAGAAAAAAGAGACCGTAGGCTATCCTCACGTAGAAGACATTTGTCCTGCATCTTTTACAGTATCAATTTTTAAGAAATGCTGGAAGTGGTAGGCTGACATATTTTGCCTTAGCTCAGAGAGAGCTGGCCACAAGTGAAAGTTGCCTTGGACTTACAGTGCTGGTCGTGTTAAAGTAAAGGAACTGCTTCGCCATGCTTCGGATGTGCCCTACTGAGATGAGGCTGGCAATCTCTAGCTGAAATGAATATAAGTCAATTGAAATAAATGCAATATCATTATTCCTTTCAAATTATATTCTAACAGATTTCACATAAAAGACCACCTTTATTCTGGATGAACAAAGGACCCTATCAGTTTTCTCTAGCTCTATGGGCGGCCTTACACTATCTCACCTGTTAGCATAATGAAGTTAGAGCTGTTA
The DNA here is from genome assembly GCA_013399175.1 of Odontophorus gujanensis. Lineage (NCBI taxonomy): Eukaryota > Metazoa > Chordata > Aves > Galliformes > Odontophoridae > Odontophorus > Odontophorus gujanensis. Next base: position 243,595 of record VXAB01008349.1, on the reverse strand, counting down.
TTTTAAACTTCAACAAAGCTAGTTGCTTGCTGCATCTTAACAGCTTGTTGGGCGGAGGTCAATGGAACAAAATTCAACAAGACCATGAGCTGGGTCCTGCACTTCGGCTACAACTATTCCAGGCAATGCTACAGGCTTGGGGATAGAAGAAATGGACCTAGGGATGTTGATCGACTCTTGGCTGAACATAAGCCAACAATGCACCCAGGTAGTCAAGAATGCCAATGGCATCCTGGCTCATATAAGAAATAGTGCAGTCATCAGGATCAGGGAGGTGATTGTCCTCCTGTACTCAGCTCTGGAGAGGCTGCACCTTGTATTCACTTTTGGGCCTGTCACTGCAAGGAAGACACTGAGGCCCTGGAAGGTGTCCAGAGAAGGACAATGGAACTGTGAGGGGTCTGGAGCACAAGTCTGATGGGGAGCAGCTGAGGAAACTGGGGTTGTTTAGTCTGGAGAAGAGGAGGCTCAGGGAAGACCTTATTGCCCTTTACAATGACCTGAAAGGAAGTGGTAGCAATGTGGGGGTCGGCCTCTCTCATGTAACTAGCAATAGGATGAGAGGGAATGGCCTCAAGTTGCACCAGGAGAGGTTCAGGTTGGATACTAGGAAAATTTTCTTGTCTTAAAGAGTGATCAGATTCTGGAATAGACTGTGCAGGGAGGTGGTGGAGTCACTGTCTCTGGAGGTGTTTAATAAACATTTAGATGTGGTGCTAAGGGGCATGGTTTAGTGTGTAAATATTGGTGGTGGATGGATGGCTGGACTAGTAGATGATTTTGCAGCTCTTTTCCAACATTAGCGATTCTATGATTCAAAGGTCATTAATTTATGTCCTCCTCTGTAGGATCCAGTTTAAGCAAAGTTATCACCTCTCTCTAAATATTGCTGTGCTTGCATCCTTAGAGAGCTAAGGAAATGTCTGCCCTTAGAAAAGGCAGAGGCACTACCATCCTCCTTTGAAGCCTTTCTGTGGGGTGCACTGAGAGGAGGTTGTTCTTGGAAGACCTCTGCCTTTAGAGTGGCAAAAGTTCTTGAGCTCCCAAGCTATGAAGCATCCACACTCACCTCAGCATTGGAAACAGTGTGGTATCGGACCAGCTCCATCAGCTTCTGTGAGCCCTGCAAGAGAAAGAAAGAAAGAACTTTTTAGCCCAGTGTGAATAATGCAAACCCAACCTGGTCTGTGTGAGAGTGTGGGGGTGAAAATTCTATCTCACCTAAGTGATATGATAGATATGATAGATATCTAACTCACCTAAGTGCTGTGAACCACCCCTGGTATACCCAGAGGTACACCCACCTCTGAGCCTGCGAAGACTTGTAAGTCCATCAGCAGTGGCAAGGAGGTATCCTGGGGACATGATGTTCCCAAAATCCCACAGGACCCCACAAGTGATAATCCCCAGTTTGTAGTGCTCCAGTGGTACCCTCTCATATCAGTCATCCTCAGCAGAGGTAACACCTCCTAGAATTGGGTTTGGGTCTTTGCTACGTGGCAGTCAAGGCAAGAGGAAAGGAGAGAGGATGTGTTGTGGAGCCTCAGAATCACTTCATATGTGATACCAAATCCTATTCCTCTCTAGGCGTCTTCTTGATCGTTTTTCAAGATCGCTTGAAGCTTGGTTATAGGAACTTAGTGTAAATTAATACTAAAGATAGAATAACATGTACTTGTGAGTCTACTATACATTCTACGTATATATGCATATATTCTCTAACGACAATTTATGCTATAGAAAGACTGTACCTCTGCAGAAAGCAGGTAATCCAGATCCTCACTTTTCATATTACTCAGAGCATCATTACTTGGAACAAAGACTGTGTAAATTCTGTTATCCTGCTGTAAATCCATTCCCAGGCCAGTTTTCTGTTTTGATTTAAAAATAAAAGTAAATTTTGTATATTATTTTTGGAAATCATTGTAAGATAGCTTTATGGAATTGCATTTCTTGATCCTTACCTCTATCAAAGATGCAAATTGGCTGTATCTTCCATTGTCTTGAAGTACTGACATTATGGTTTCCTGAGATAGGATAAATGTAGGATATATTTTGGATAGATTACATAGAATGCATTTCAATTTTCATAATATACTTTCTGAATTAGTTTGAGTCTCAGTTATTACTGATCTGAATATATTTGTGTTTCTTTAATTTTTGACTGACTGTGGTATCTGTAAGCAGCTGAAATGACAGTGTCTTCTTGTACTCATTGTTACTCTGGCTTAGATTTAGAGTTTGTCATAGTTCTGAAAATGATCTAGTCACAGAACATACAAACCAGGTGTATGTGCTTGACAGGCTATTATTTCTGTATTATCAATGGAAAAGGACAGAAAGAGAAAACATTTGCACCATCTGAGAACTCAACACTATGTAGAGCACCAAAAAACCCAAAGCATTCAAAATGATAGGTTTTTGAATTTTAGCCCTTGAGGTGTTGCTGATTTGAATACAAGTTTTACCAGGAATCTATGCAAACATTCCTTGTTATAGTTTGTTTAGTTAAGTTATTCTGTTCAGTTGAATGCACAGAGTTTGAACAACTCAGATGCACTGAGTACAACCATGTCCATGAACCAGCTTGACAGAAAAGGTCTGCCTGATGTAGAAATAACATTGCTACTTTTCACCTTGTATGTTGTCTCTCTGACTGGATGCATGCTGCCATAATGGAGTTTTTCTAGCTGCTGTCAGTCATTCTTCTTTGCATTAAATGAATGAGAAACTATTGTAAAAGAAAATCCAACATCACACACACATAGCTTACTCCTTACCTCTTTGTTACTTTGAAATGCTGACTCCATGTTGTCCATGGCTTTGTCAACAATGTGCAAAATTCCATTGGAAGCAATAATATTGCCCTGCAAAAGTTTTCCTTTCCTTCTTCCTCCCTGAATTCTAATTCGTAGTTGATTATCCTGAAAGAAGCCAGGCAGTGGGTAGTGAGCTGTTATTATGGAACAGGAGTATGCATGTTGAATAATATCTAACATCTCCTTCCATTGCCAATACCTAGAGAATCTAAATTTGGGGAACCTAAAGATTGCTTCCAACACCTATAAAGGAAATGGAAAAAATTCCTTTGACTTTGGATTGGGACCATGTTATTTTGTTTCAAAATAACAAAGTTAATAAGAGAAGCAAGGACAAGGGTATGAGTTGGAAGCAATGTACCTGAAAGGGCTCTGATGACTGCTACTAATAGAAGTCTGTCAGGAAATGGTTTAGAATGTGGTTGTAGTGAATTGGTCAAGTCCTGTAATCTTAAGGGACTACAGACCATTTCCTTATATTATATGTATATTTAAAACAATAAAATGTTGCTGATGGTGCACTGTACTGAAGCCTGCAGGAAGCTGATGGGCCTCAGACAGCAATATTTTCCTGTTACAAATGGAATGCATACCCAATAAAGAAAGAAAGTAGATTTCTTTTTTAGATGTCACTGATTTAATAGAAAAACACAAGAAATACTTGATTTCAGCCTTCGCATAGGCTCAAGCTATTAAAAGACAATGGACTACGAATAGTAGTTCTAGAGCATAAGATCTGTTATATCAGTTGCAAAGATAAACTGTGGTATCAGACTGCCCCAGTTTTTGCTGATGTTGAATAAAGTGGGTTGCAATGAACTTTGTTCCATATTTTTCATGATAAACTGCAATGTGAATTTTATTTGTGTTGAACACCACTCTTTCCTGCATAATTCAAGGGATGTCTGGGCTGATGTTCAGAGGAAGGTAAGCTCTGCAATGCAGTTGCTGTTTGTTCTGGGTGAGCAGTAAATACAGGTTTCTAGCATAAACAGTGGGATTTGGGAGGTTATAGGCATGGGTTGATGGCTGTACTAGATGGTCTTATTAGTCATTCCAACTTCACTGATTCTACGATTTTTCCCTTCCATGCCACCTCTGAATTTACTTGCGCTCTTAAATCTACAGGGAGGCATTCAAAGATCACTTAGACACAGAGCCCTCCGTAGTGGTGCAATGCCAACAGTAACTTTTATTTTCACTGATATTTCTGGCAACTTTGCCAGTGAGATTTCAAGTTTCTTCAACCTTATACCTCAGTGAAGACAAACCTTTTGTACTCCTTGTTGATCTAAAAACATGAACTAGTATCCTTGCTGATGTAGGATGGAAATTCACCTACCTTTTCTCCCCTTGATATCTCTCCTGACTTGCCAGTCAAAGTATATATTATATCAGTATTATTCAAACTAGTGGTATTCAATTGACCAGCAATCACATGGAGTTTCACAAAGTACTGTGCTTTCAGGTTGTTATTCAGAAGTTCCTTTATCTAGAGAAACAGAAGAACAAAGATTAATCTCAATACAGACTCAGAAGGAATGATTTTATTTTTCCTGCCAACGGCTAAATTCTGAAATGACATGTTTCTTCTGAAGTGAAATAATAGGATCTGAACCAAGAAGAGCTCTCTTGGTTTAAGTTCAGATCCTACCTATATGCTCCTGCAGTAAGTGCCTCCACAGCTGTCCTGCCCTTCAGTGGAAGGTAATGGATGTTAAGCATTTTAAAAATCAGGCCACTTTTTTCTTACTCAAAGCATCTCTGTATTCTGCTTTGATTGACCAAACTGTTTTGCTTTTCCTTCAAGTAGGAAAAAGGCAATCTCTGTTCTCTAGACTTAAATGGTAAGCCAGAAATGGACTAGAACAAAAATTTCTTCAGAATCTGTTGAATTAAAAAAAAAACGAGATTTCTGAAGGAGCTAAATTCCTCTCCTTAAAAACCCTCACTATTGTTTACTTACATTTGTACCTTTGAATCCCCTGTTTGTTGGTACAAACACAGTAAATGGTCCCAGGCTGCTCAATGGCCATTCATAGACATTTTCTGATTAGGAAAGAAGAAAAAAAGATAACTGAATACGGTTCATACAAGGATAGAATAAGCAAGAATAGTATCTGTGATTATTAAATGTTAATATAAGATTCTAAAATCTGAGTTGTTGAAAGATGAAAAGTAGTCGGCATATGAAATCCAGGTGCTGCTGCGTGTGTGACTCCGGATGAAGCAAAATGCTCAGAATGTTTTTGGTACCTGGGACCTCATGGAGTAGAACTCATAGAGTAATGGCCACGAGAACAGCACATCTTTAGAGCTGTGCCTTTGTAGGGAAACAGCTGCTTGCCTTGTATCAGTTCAGGCTCTGTGGAGTGAGGGATCTGCTGCTGACAACATGCTGGGGATGCAAACAACTGTAAACACATAGCTGGTAATAGAAGCTGAAGCACTGTGAGTTAATTTGAATTTGTTTTCTACCCAGATGGTATTACCATTTCCAAGACAGTGTTATGAGACTATTGAGTATGTAGATGTAGCCATTACACATTTTTAATAATGAGATCTTTTTCCAGAAGATTACAATTAGAAGTGAACAAAATCTTCATAGAAAAAAATATATATTGAAATGATTGCTCTGTCTTACAACACAAAGTGGGCTGTTCTGCTCCATATTCTTAGGTTATGACAGACGTTAATGTGAAGAGAATGTACTGTAAAATAACCTGTGTGCTTAATTTGTCTATAGCTGCTGGTTTGTAAATCATATGGCATATTCATATTCAAAATTTAACCAAAGAACATAACATTTGGATTGTCGTTTTAAAAATGGTGATATCTAGAATGCCAGGCACTTTTCTGGCACTAATGGTGAAGTATAGAAAAAAAACAAACAAACTAGCTCTCAGTGCTGAGGCAATGGATTTCTGTTTTCTGTACTAAATATGAAGGTAATTGCCATATTTTGCCCTTGGCCAGCTATGTAGGATTCTTACTCTAATTCAGAGACCCATCTTTCTTCTAGCAGTATTTGTTCAGGTCCCAAACTTTTGACACTGCAGCAGACAATAGTGAATACAGTTATGTTCTCTCCACAAGGATTTCCTTTTTTTATATTTTGACACAATTACAAACAGATGCAAAAATCTTTGGCAAGGTGATGAGTCAGATAGCCAAATAAAATAATTCTTTTATATTTTTCTCAATATTTTTTACCCCTCTATTTGAGAGTTCCTGAATAATTTGCTTCTCATATCCCAGGAAAGGCTTTGTGCATAAATGCGCAGCAGTCTGGCCTGATTTCCAAAGTTTTTGTCTTGTTATCAACACCTTTTTTCCCACTGCCATCATCCTTCTTGCTTACTGCTTTCTGAACTGTTTCCTGATCTTACTCTCTGGTACATTTCCAAACCTCATACATACCAGGGATTTGCAGCTCATCTGATTACAATTGTATTTATTCTGAATAATAAATTCAACTGCAGAAAGTACTTGGATCTGCATTTGAACCTTGATTGTACATTTACAATCTAATTTAAGTAGATTTTTTCCCCCATCTCTTGAATTTCACTGGTTTTATCTGATATGTTATCTATAATCTGTACAATTAGATGCCATACAGCACAATGACAATGGACTTGGTGGCTTTGTGTCTTATGGCATGGTGACTGTAAATTCATTATTAGATAGTGTAGGATAATACAGGTTAGTACCTAAAGTTGTATACCTAGAAGTGTCAATGAGTGAGTGAAGAATCAGCTTCTCTCATCCCTCAGTTTGTTACTCAAATACTTTCCTAGCAATGGAACAAGACGAATTTATGCTGGAGAAGATAACTGCACTGAGTTTGAAACATTCATTTTGAGGGATCATGGATCATGTTTTTTTGTTGAATACAAGCAAAACCACCCAACAGGAGGTGGCTGCTGCATGTGATCACTTACCCATGAGTGCTAGTGCAGATGTCAGCTTGCCTTGCCACCGTCCTGCTTCTGTGTTCAGGTCTTGGAGGCGCTCCATGATGTTTCCATAGCACACAAACCCATTCCCCACAGAGCCCTTCTGGCATGTACACCTGGGAAGGGATTGCCATTTCAGCTATGTGTTGCACTGATACTGCCCCACAGGGTCAGTGGGGCTCTAGCTAAGCACGCTAAGCATGGTTACTTCTCTGAAGGCATACTCAGGAATCACTGTTTTAGTTTTGCATCTTGGCTTCAGCATACTTTAAGTTACCATTCAGTGATAGGAGGCTGTATGTATCTTATCATTTATTGGATAACTATATTAACTTGTTATTTCATCACTTACTAGCTGTAGACTCCCCTTGTTCTTGTAGCCTCTTCAATGGATTTTAAGAAACATCAGCTGGGAAGCATAATGAATGTGAAACAGCATCCCCTTGCAACAACGATACTCTTAAACCCCTCCTGATTAACAATTTTGGCTGTGTGATCTCAGTGTGCTTGCAGATGTGTAGGTAGTGTGGTGGCCACTTGCCTGACAGGATGTCCTTGGGGACTTCAGTCTCTGAGAGGTGCCAGTGCCATATGACAGACTTCTGGGGCAGCATCAGTAGTGGTGCCCATGAGAGTAATCAACAATGCCTTGAGATGGGCTTAGCAGCCTTGCTATCTGGACATGATCTGTGTTTAAGGTAACATGCTGCAGCCAAGGCAAAGTCTAAAGGAAATTTATGGAAGAACAAACCCAAATGTCAACATAACATTTTTCATCTCAAGTGTGGAGGAGAACTATCTCATGAAAATTGGACTTCAAGATCATGGAAGTCTCTGTGTGACAAGAGAGGTGGGGAAGAATTTGCTGTTTGTCAACAAGGATGAAATGTGCTTGCCCTTAAGTGATGTCGGGTACAAATGGTTTTGATTTTCAACAAGCAACTCAGACTTGCTTGTGCATTGATCTTGTATCTGTCTCAACACCTACAATTTTATGCCAATCTCAGCAATTTCTGTTGCACTCTTCAGAAACGCTGAGCCTGTGGGACTGGCTGGAGGTGTCAGCTCTGTGATCTACTCATCTTCAGAGCTAAAATTAAAGCAGGCACTTGTCAACATGTAGCACACACACAAATTCTGACTGTATTTAAGAGGCTAAACAGCTATATGTTATATGCTGGCAAATACAGGCTTTTAATGGTGCCCTTCCTAATCATGTTTCCAATGTATTTAGTATTCATACAAGCCCTAACAATAATGATTCACCTTTCTACCTTTCTAGAGAGTTTTTTTTTTTTTTTTCCAAAGGCATAATTAAAGAAGGAGCATTAACCCACACAACAAGAAGAACTTAATATAAGTAATGACCTAATCATTTCTGTGTACTGACTCCTACATACACAATTTACCAATCACACCCCACACTAGTATCAATCCAATGCCAGGTCCTATTTGCTATCTAGGTATCTTATGTCTGGACATAAAGGGTCATCACCATACTTATATTCTTGATGATAGTGATCATATTCCACAGTTCCTGCACTCTGGTAGAGTTGCATTTAGATTCAGAGGAATTTTAGATGTGATTTTGGCCAAGAGGTTCAAGCTTTGGTTCCTCCTGGTCCTATGTAAAAATAGTAGTCTAAAATCATTCTAAATATAGGTGACTGACTATATGAGTTTTATCTTGGTTTGTCTGGAGAGTCTGGTTTGCAAATGACTCTTCATATGACTGAGTATATTTTGCTTTGAATGCACTGTGTACTACTTTAAACTTGTTTGATGTTCTCATGATACAACGCATGGACAGTATAGGAAAAAAGCTGTTGTGACAATTCCCCAGTCTAGCTAGGACAGGAAGCAGAATTGCAACCCTTCTGAAGAAGGGAAACTCAGCTTTCTATATAAGATATCACTTTATGAAGCTTCTAATTTCTACACTGAAAACAGAGTCAGAGGTAAAATAAGTATGGGATTAGGAAAGAAAATAATGGAAGCTGGCTGAGGGAAAGCCAGTTCTTAATGGAAACTGGAGATGTCATGGTCTCACATGCAGTGTAATCCTGCACCAAAGCTTCATAGCTTCTGGGCATGGCTGTGTGTAATTGCTTGCTGAATCGGTGTTCTAAAAAGTGTCAGCACTCACTCAGAGAAAATCGATTTGGGAACAGAAGTAGGGTCTTGATTTTCCATTAGGTTGCTCTGTTAAGTTCACAAACCATAATTATTTGTCTTTTCTACATCTTTGTGTATGAGATTTATTCCTGTACAGATCATTTAATTCTGGAGAAAGTAGAAGTAGTTGTCTGTGGGAAGCTAACAGTGCAACTGATCCTTTAATGAAAAAAAAAAAAAAGTGGAAAGGGAAAAACACAGATTTGTGGACTTTTGTTACAGCTCTGTGTTTTAGAAGAAATAAAAAATAAAAATAAAAAAAAGCAAAAAAATACCCCAAGCCCCACCCCTAGTTTTAAACCCCAAATGTATTTAAAATCTTGAGACTGCAACGAAAATACTGTCATGTGTATCATGGAGAATTTACTGTGCCCACATTTTATTTTCTTTGCAAAGTTTCTCTTTCATAAATGAATTCACCTTAACTGAAAACTATTCAGGAAAGTTTCACTTTTTGCCCAACAGATAGGAGTGGGATACAAATCAAATAAATACTTCCTTCAGTATTCTTTTTGTTTGTTTGTTTGTTTTGCTGTTAAAGATCATGAAATGAATGACATGCATAAATTTTAATTTTCCCATTCTGGAATTGTAAACAAGTAGCTGTTAAAATATGAGTTGGTGATAAACCAGGAAAGAAATGAGCTGATTTATGTCATGCGGAATTTTGTTCTAAATTTTTAACTGAAGAAAATTTGCATTTTGGTCTTGATTTCAGATAGAAATACTCTTCAATCTTTGAAGTTTTACACCTGGTGCTGCTGATGTGCTGCTACAGCAAAGTGCTTTTTGAGTAGCACATTGTGTTCCAGGAACAAAACTTGTTGGAAATACACAATAGCTTACACAAAAGTGATTTTAATTTTTCACTGTAAGAATAAACTGGGTAATGAGGTAAGAACTGGCAATAAGGATATTCTCCCATGCAAATACTTTCTGTCTGTGAATCTATAAAATGATTTGTTTGCCAACTTATGACTAATATTCTGCCTTGTCTTATACATTCTAATTCTCATTTCCCAAAAGTTATCACTTTTGGAGCCCTTGGATTCATACAGCATTGTTAAGTCTTGCATTAAAACCGACTTTCCTCATAATACCTGCAAAACAAATTTCTGTACAGGAAAACAAATTCTGCTGTAAGTTGTGCAGTTTCTCATGTGTTCTGAGGAATCTGCTGAGGCAAGTGTTGCTTTCGCAGCATGGGGGACAGAGGCCCTGGTTAGTACATTAATAAGGGCCCTGGCTCTGACACTGTCCTGTGACAATTAATGCTGATTAATTTTTAGCATGCTGCCTGACATGGTTCTGGCCCACACAAGACTTTCCCAGGCAATGCCCAGGCACAGCTGAAGGGATAGTGTGTGCCAGGGACCTCTGCCAGGAAGCAGTTACTGTGATTTGAAAGAGGAAGAGTCTTCAGCTGTGAGCCAGACCACGCTGCTTGTCCAGAGGAACAGAAAACAGGTCTTGATCCTTTTTTAAAACCAGTGTAGAAATGACTTCTTAGAACTAATAGAAATAAAAATTAGTAGGCGTTAACTGTTGGGGCTGATGAAATCTAAGCATGTGCAATCTTGTTGACCCTAACTCCACTAAATGTTGTCCTTTGTCCTTGATAACAAAACTACTAATAATAACTTTGGAAGGTGCTCATCCACTGGATTTGTTTTAAGTGTTCTTATGATGGGGAGGAGGGAGAAGCTGGATGAAAGCTTTAATAAGAGGAAATACTTACATAATTTGTCCTGGAGCAACCATAGTGCATTTAGCTTTTCTGTGGCATGTATTGTTTGTTTCACAGATGTCTGTCATACTGCATCCTTTCCCAGGGACAAAGTTTGTATAATGCTCCTTGCACTCACAGTGGGACTGCAGCATAGGGGTGGGAGAGGGTTGAGAGAGATTAGACATGCATGAAATAGAGATTTTAGCGTACTGTCTGCTCCTAGGATTTAAAGACCAAGAAATTTCGAAGTCTTAGTTAATCACCTGATGAGTTCAGATGCAAGTTATAAAGCTCATCCATATTTATACAACTTCCTTCAAGGCTTTATTGACTACAGAAAATTAGTGACTCCCAGATAAATTTCCTTTAGATAAAGCCTTTAGATTCACTTCTGTGATGGAGAATATTTAAAGTCAGTGTAGGTATCTTAGGCCTTTTTCCTCTGTTCCCACAGCCCTCTCTCAAAAAGAAGTACCAAAGCATGTTATTAACTGGTGAGACATATCAGCAGTACGTACAAGCCTGTGTATGCTGGCCACATGTAACTTGCTGAGTAAATCCTGGGTTAAGAAATATGGTTGACTATGAGCTTCACGACAACCCTGGGTGACTGACTCCCTTTTCAGCTGTATAGGGTGTTCAGGCAAAATGGGCACAGCCTTCTTAAGTCTTGCTTTTTCAGTGACAGAAGTAAAGCACAGAAATCTGAGCAAGTTCCTAACAACATGAATAATGTGCAGCCTATACATTGGTGCCTTTCATCAGTAGTCCTCAAAGACTCAGGTTGCACTAACTTCAGGTGTATTTATCTATGGTACCTTTGCAAGGGACACTACTGGTCCTACAAAACCCTTGCAGTCATAGAGAGAACATTTATCTGTGAGAGGTTTCATTTCAGTGCTTCCACTTATGTGAGCCAAAATGTTCTACAGAAAATACCACTGTATTCATCCCCACCTTCAGAGGGTAACACACACTTTTAAATAGTGAGAGGGAAAGGGGATACCTTCTGACCATCTGCAGAGCTTATGACAAAACTAGGAAAGGCCTTGTCCCCCCTGAAACCGGTGCCTGTACACTTGTGGGTCCTTTATGAAGATGAAACATTATTTGTTTCTAGGCAGTTGACACAGGAAAAACTGGGGCACCAGTTCAACACTAACCTTTCCTGGACCATCATATATGCAAATGGTAGACTGTGCAGGGCAGTTCCCATATAATGCTTGGCAAGGGTCTATAGGTAAGCAGACTTGACCATCACCTCTGTAACCTTCTTGACAAGTACATTTGTGTCGATTTGGTCCAAGGTAAGTGCAGTTGGCATTAGGATCACAGACTTTTTTAAAGCATGGATTGATAGCTTGAGGAAAAAAAAAAAAAGGTAAATGAATTAAGGTCCACATTCTGAAAACTGAATACAAGGATTTACTGGAACATCCCCATGCCAAACGAAGACTGGGTAGACTAAACTTCTCATGACAACTTCTCATAACATCCAAGTCCAAAGTATTGTGGCAGCATGAGACAGAAGGGAAGAATGTGTTTGTACTAACATAGCAACCATCTGTTGTTGCTTTTGTATAGAAATGATCTCTTAACTTGGCAAACTGAGTTATAAGCAGATATAATCACGTAATGTGCTCATTAAAATATCACAACTATTTCCCTGTTCTCTGGTGGATTTTAGCTGATGGAGGCCAGATAGGTGATACAAGGTCAGTAAAAGCTTTAAGAGCATGTTACATCAGTTGGAAACTATTTCTCAGTATAATAGGCCTTCACTGTTTTCCTTCCGGTAATTAAACAATATAATGTCAACCATGCAGGTATATGGAAAACTGGCCAACAAGTTCTTTATTTGTGTCTTCCACAGTGCTGTAGATTCAGGACTGGAATAGAAGCTCACTATCTATTTCCAGAAGCCAGTGATGTAAATGCAATGGCATTATTTATTCTTGGTCATAATTCAGCAATGCTTCTTCGCACATCTTTCTGTCCAGTATAGTACACACTGAAGCCAGAAGGCAGTAGGCCCCTGAGTGAACTAAAGGATGGTGGTACTCATTGTCTTCCTCTCTTGTCATCCTCTTCATTCCCCTCAACTGGGACTGGCAGAATTGCCAGTCAGCTTCATTCCCTCAAGCCTTTTCCTCTGTTCCAGTGCAAAATCACATACATAGACATTCACACCCTCAAACTGATCATGAACAACACCACCTCCAACCTGAGTGTGAAACAGCTACTTCTGTCCTCTATTACAATGCTTAGTTGAGCTAGAGCTGCTTGTCTTCTGTTTCCCAGCTAGTCAAACGTAAATCACTGACTTAAGACATGGATGACCCCAGTAGCTGAAAGCACTGGGGCAGAGTGACAATATTGTCATGGGCTGCATCACTAAAAAACTTGGGTGGTAATTATACTAGCATACTTCTCTGCTGATTGCTTGTCTATGCTGTCATTTAATAGGACTTTGTGTTCCCTGATGAGTCACTTTATGATGTCCTGCTCTTAGGTGATATTCAAGAGCGCTTAGAGAGGATGGTACACATTCAAGACCAAGAGGACTGAATATGTGCTGTGAGTATTCCCAGATAGAATAAGAAGGACTTCTGGTTTGTTCCAAACAAATATTTGCTAAATAGTGTTTCCAGCCTCAGATTTAACATTTTCTTCTTCACTGAAATTTATTTAGAAGGAAAAATTGATGCTTCAGGATATACTGTAAGCAGAAGAAATAAAGTCTGGGTTCTTGCAGTACAGTTGAGTATTCAATGGCAAGTTGAGGAACCATAAAAAAAACTTTATGGTAGACTTTTTATTCTAGATGAGATGTCATTATCTTTGTTTCATGTAAACAGGAAAACTAAACTGAGCTTTTCTATGGAGTTTATGCTTAATGACAAAACCGAGCCAAAATATGATGGATAGTCAATCAGTATACACCCTTGCTTGCTGTTGTTGGCTTTTATGGAAAAAAAAAAAAACCAAAACCTGAAGTCAGACTTTAGCAAGTGATGTGATAGGAGTGGACTTGTAAGCAGAGATGACTTAGTATCCACACAATGCATTTCAAAGAACTATGCACTACTAGCTTTCTTCTGATTATTGGACTGATGTGTCTCTGGAGTGTACTTTAATGCTTAGTTTGATCCTGAAGGAATCTGGTTTGTGCACCTGAGATTGATTTGGGAAATGCACTGAAGAACAGTTAAGTCATGATGATGGTGAGATTTGTTTCAAAAGCATACTCAGTATGTGAGCTAAAATATTAATGTTGTTGTTTGCAAAGAACATAGTTTAGATGAAAATAACTCACGTTCACATTGTGTACCATCCCCATGGTAGTTTGGTAGACATGTGCACTGCAGTCTTCTGCCATCCTTGCCTGAGGTAGTGCATCTTGAGTTCACAGGGCACCGCAAGGCGTCACATTCAGCTATTGCTGAGGGACAGAGGGTGACAGATTAAGCAGTGTCTGCATATTGTGCCAGGAGACACTCCATCCTTCAGTTTACTAGCTGAAAATTCTCCTGATCTGCAGACCATCAATCCCATGCTATTGTCATTGTTATGGTGATTGAAGGGATGAGATGATGGCGGTTATGGAAGTTCACAGGCAGGATTTGAGTTTTATTGTATATTTGGTTGCTTGTCTTTACCAATTCAAATGTATCAGAGCAATTAAATGTATCTTATGTAGAAAATAGCCTACTTACGTTGATCACAGCTGAGCCCTTGATATCCAGACAAGCAAGTGCATCTTCCATCTCCTGTAATTCCACTGTTGCATACTCCATGAACACAGTTGCAAACTAGACAGAGAGATGGATGGATTTACTGAATAAGTATGGTGTTTGGAAAGATATATTTAGTGGTTACCTGCAGCAAATAGTGTCCTAGTCAACAACTGTTAAGTATTACAAAGTGCAATTCTCAAAACCAAGCTTTGACTTGAGTTCTTAAATTCATAGTTTTATGTTAATAACAGAATCAGTACTTACAGCTGCATACACCAGCAAGTAAAAGATTCTGATTCTTGCAGTCTGATAATAGCTTGAGGGCTTGAAACACCAAACTGACCTGTTGCTAATACAGTAAGTCTTGAAAAATTCAACATAATATCTTGAGCCCAAATTGAATATAACATGTAACATACACCATTTTTATTACAGTTATAAAGAGGATAGCAAATAGCTAATATTTTATTTAATTCTGTTCATCTGTCTTTCAAACGCTTCTAGAAGAAATGAGTGATGTGACACTTCTTTCCTAAAAAGGATTAATCTTGTTTAAGGATAATTTGTTTCTGCTTGGGACTAGGTCTGAAGCACTTAGTTTGATCCTGTTTGTTCCTATATTCTGCTATTTCTGGTTACAAACCTTGTGAAAATAGGCGCACATAACTGTATTCAGAGTCCAGTGAACTGTGAAATCCTTTTACAAGTTGTTTTTGAAACATCATGTATACCTAAACGCCTTATAACTGTTTCAGTTACCATTATGATATTTAAAAAAATAAAATAAAATAAATAAAAAAAAAAAAAAAGCCCTGTACTGTAACATTGGAAAAGACTAAGAAGTACAAAGTTGTATTGGTGACTTTTTTTAACCAGCAGTGATACAGTTTACTCCCTTCCTCAGCAAACATACGCTGTGCTCTTGCTAACCACCTACCTTACTTAATTAGTAATACTTTACCCAATTTACCATTCCTACTATAATAATTAGCAGCATCTAAGTTATTGTGGAAAAGCAGTTAGTCACAAATGTACAGTGTTTATAAATACTGAGAAAACTTGAATGAGCTCAAATATCTGAACGTTGAAGTGAAAAATGATCCTTAAATAAATAAACCATTAATCCTTCAGTAGCTGCTCAGAAAATAATTACATTTTCAATACTGAATTCATTCAAGTACCCTATTTTTATGAAAACATTGGCTTGATTGCATTTCTGTGTATCAACACTGGCATCCAGTGGACAAAAGTGCCTTCGAGTCAGTTGAAGTACAGGATTAGTGTAGAAAGGCCAACACACTTGAATTGAGACTGTTCGTTACACTTTTTAGGACTAATTAATGGAAATCTTAAGAAAATTTTACTTAAGTAAGTATTACCACTTGGGAAAGGGGCCTTTCTTAGTAATTTTTTTTCTTCAAACAATTTTCTCAGTATGTTTAATGCTCAGCAGGGGTAAGAAAGGTAAAGAAAAATAAGAAACAGGCAAAATAGGAATACTATGCAAACATATTAACTGGTGATCTATTATCATACTAAACAGTCCAAATATCTCCGACCCTTCACTCAGTGTTCCACTACTTCTAATGGAAATATGGCCAACTAGTGAAACAGTCAACAAATCAAAAAAGCACTATAGAAATCAATAAACCTATGCTTTTTCACACTTTTGAAAGAATTTGGAAGCTGTGTGGCACAAAATATTTTGGAGATTGAAAGTGGAACTGGATCTAGTGACAAGGTAATTAATTTTTGGAGAGGAAGGTCCATCAGAAATGATTAATTTAAATATGACATGGGTGTTTCCTGCCTTGACACAGAAGTTATAATTAGTAGATGTACTTAGAAGTCACAGTAAAACTTTATAAGTATAAGCCACTGTAAATTACACATTTGATATATTCCCATCCAACATTTTAAGTGCCAAAACAACTTCCTGTATTTAGATCAAACAAATACAAATTCATCATTTAGGATGAAAACTTGGTAACATGTCTGGATAACAGGAAGGCCTACTGTCGTAGCACAAAAATGGTTCTAACTCCTAGTGGTTTTTGTTTTGTTTTGGACTACTAGCTGAAACAAAGATATTAAAGAAAATATTTAGATATTGTTGTACTTCTACACTGACAGCACTATCTGCAGAACTCTGAGTTAAATCCAGGCCCTTTCTGAATGAGGGAATCAGTAGCTGCCCATTTTCTTTCCCTGCTGTGTTTCCTGAACCAAACAGCATCTCTTGATGGGAAACCTTGGGCTCCCTTCCCATTTCACTGTGATTTTTAAGTGTCTGTGTACAGCTTCTGCTCACTTGCTTATCCTTATTTCAATAGAGAAAGCTCAAACTCACCTGATGTGCACTGAGGACCAAACAAATTTTCTTCAGCACATTTTTCACAGGCTGTCCCAGAAAATCCTTTCTGGAATTATAGAATGGAAATTAAAACTTAAATCTGCCATCTGTAGACAGATGACATATGGTTAGCAGCCTGAAAGCAACATCTTTAACCAAAACAAACAAACACACAAAAAACCCCAACAACAACAACAACAAAAAACAACTAAACTACACCCACCACTCTAAAAAGGAAAAAGAAAATAAATCAGTTGGCAAATTAGAACTGACTGTAGTGTTCAAGAATATGTTGCATTTTGAATAATTTTTCTCTCTATGGTTTTTTCTTGTTCTCTCAAGTTAATGATAGAGAACGATAACCAAGCCTAATGACCAAATCATTTTTATAATTTTTAATTTGTATTTCCTGACTATTTTTCACTCTGTCTACTTTTCACTTGTCCTCAGAAGATATGTTTTTTTGTGTAAGGGAAGATTAATCAGTACTGGATGAGGTAGAAAAGACTGAAATGTATTTCTATTTTAGAATATTTTTGGCTAAAATTATTACATTCTCAATGAAGAAACATAATTCTGATAATACAGCCTCAAAGATACATTCTTCCTAATTAGAGCAAAAGGTCGTAAGTAGTTGCACACAATAAAGAACAGAAGAGCTCAAAATACATGCTTCAAGAATCACAGAATCACAGAATCACTGAGGTTGGAAAAGATCTCTAAGATCATCTAATCCAACAGCCAGCCTATTCCCACCATGCCCACTTACCATGTCTCTCAGTGTCATATCCACACAGTTTAAAAGCCCCTCCAGGGACGGTGACCCCACCACCTCCCTGGGCAGCCTGTGCCAGTGCAGCACCAATATCCAACCTGAACCTCCTCTGGTGCAACTTAAGGCCATTAATTACCTCTTTCCTATTGTTGTTACCTGGGAGAAGAGGCCAACTCCTACCTCTCTATAACCTCCTTTCAGATCATTGTAGAGAACAATAAGGTCTCCCCGAGCCTAAACATGGTAGAGTTCTTTACTAATTTCTCCTGAAGCTATCTAGGCCTATAGTAATAATGCTGTCAAGTTTAATGCAAAGTATGCAAAATGAACTCTACGCGGTCTACCTCTGCCATTTCTGAAATACTTTCAATACAATGTAGTGTGGTAATATTTTCTACACTTATTCCTTAGCTGCACATATATACTGCTGTTACACTTTTATTACTCTAAATGAAAGGTTGTACCTGACAAGTGCATGTTCCGTTTCCATTTAAGCCCTGGGAGCAGTGTCCTCTCTCATTGCATGGCGATGCAGCTCCCCCTGGACACTCTGGAAATGACAGTGAGCAATCAGTCACTTTGCTCTGCCCTTCTGCACCCCTTACATATTAGAGATGAGGACCTCAAAGGGGTTTTGGGCTAGACAGAGGCATAAGAAGATGACTACTCCTTTGCATCCATGCAAATCTAACCACAAGAAGTTCAGCTTTAGCTGAAACCAGCATCCCTCTTTAGTATGGGAAGTTTATTAAATCACTTATTTCTGTAATGATAGGATAGCACAAAAAATAGTTTTCTTATTCCAAAATACAGCATTATTTTTGTCTCTCCAAATTACACATGTTCTGTCTGCAAAGTTATTAACTGGTACCTCCCATAAGACCATGATATTTGGTTCAAATCCTCTTGGAAATTGAGATTTGGGTTTCATATGATCCACTTGACTCCTAATGGGCTGTGGCCACTGTAAAACTTGTGCCAAAGATTTGCAATGTTCTTCAGATCCCTAGATGCTAAAACCATGGTTACAGGTGTTGGTATGACGAGTGTGATGATGTTGGTCCACAAAACCGAGCCAGACAGAAAGGATGAGAAAGAGTGACTACATCTCCAGATCAAAGTTGTTTAATTTTTGGCTGAAATTTTCCAATATCCACTTTATTTTTTTTTTTTAATGAGTGATTACCTATAGAAAATGCATATAATGATTGTTTCTAGTCAGATTGTTCTGCCAAGATTTCCTCCCTGTAGGAATATCCTTATTTTTACATTGTACAGCATTTGTGGACTCACTTTATTAATTTCTTTACATAAACCCTTCCTTCCTGTAAGCAGTCAGCCTTGCTAGAGTTCCCATAATCCCAATATAGATGGTGTCTCAGTGTAGCAAACTCCCATTGCCCTTGAAGTTGCTGTGCTGTGCCTTTCTGGTAGATTTATTGGTTATGAAGAGCCTTGATTAGCTCTGTGTGGGTTGAAGTGGGCAGCGCTGGATTTATGCTGCCACTGAGGGACTTAATCCTGATTTAGAGTGGTTAAGTGACATGGAAGTTCACATGAAAATAAATCTGATCTGGGTGGGGTGATAAAAAATCAAGTGGATGTGCATATGTATACAAGAAATTTTAGTGAGGAGTTTGGCTTTGTATCAATCTGTTAATCTTTGTCTGTTTCTTAATGATACTTTCTAAGATCTGTTGCATCTGAAGATCCAGGAAAAATTCTATGCTTCTCAGTAATAATCAGTACATTTAAAGGAGGATGCTTGAGTTTGATTTAACTTACACTTGCTGAAATAGAAGTGTGCATTAAGAGCTGAGGTGAAATAACCAGAAATGAGTTAAACTACATGTAAGTACAATAAGTACTTGTACTTTAATCTATAAAGTGGCTTTTAGTAAGTCTTGTTCTCTGGGTACTGTATGACAGGCATATCAATCTTTAGGACTCACATGAATGCAAACTCTTTAATGTCTACTATGAATGAAAACAATTTTAACTGCTCTGATGCTTCTATTAAGTGTGCAAAGATAGAGAAAATGCAGCATTTATGGTACAAATTCCAGGAAATTATACATCAGAACTGCTGACAGTACAGTGTTTACTATTTGTATTCACTCCACTTCCCCTTGTCTTCACTACATCTTGTCTCCTATTTTGCTGCCATCACCAAGGGACAGCTTTATCAGAAGCTTAGCAGATTACCACATTGTTCAACAAGTTTGGTCAGATAGATAAAGCACTTCCTCTCCCCTCAATCCCAGGGCTGCAGGAGGCAGCACCAGGATTCTGACACGGGACACAGATGGGACACAGAGTGATTCTGGCACTGTCACTTGGCCCAAGCCCAGTGTTTGGGTGAACTGAGAGCTTAATTCAGCTATCCTAAGTGTTTTCAAATGCAGCCTCTTCTTGTGTTACTTATTTTCACTTGGATCCCCACAGACAGAAGAACTGAGGCATGCAAATACGTGCTCAGAGTAGAAACCTGAGCTGAGGTAGGGGTAGCTCACCCTGAGGCCTATTGCTACTCATGCTGGGCACAGAAATTCCACTACCTTTGGCTTCTGCGGCTGGATGAGATGGAGAGGACCTCTTACTGGAAATGACTTTCTCTACAAAGCCATATTCTTGTGGCCTGGTGGTGTCACTTCAGTTTCTGGCAGGGCAGGTGCAAGATGGCAGTGCTAACAGGCTGTGCTCTTATCTCCTGTGCTTTTCCCTTTATTCCTGATGCCTTTTAACAAAGAAGTGGGTCATTTCTTGGGGTTCTTAGGAGGAAGGGAAGCAGACAAAACATCTTTCATTCATGCCATGCATAGCAGTAAAGGCTATCATTTAAGGAAGTCAGAGCACTATTTAAGATCTAATTTTGTCATTGCCATCAGATGTTAAAGGTGAAGTAAACCCCTAGTCAGGGATTTTTCTTCAGCCTCAGGAAGGATCTGCTTTCCTCCAAACATTTCAAGACGTGCTGTACGTTCTTAGAGAGATTGTGATACTACAGAGCTGTCTTCTTCCTCCAAATGACAGCAGAAACAATGCTGTGAACTTAATGTTCAGAGACATTGCTTTTTGGGGCTAGGAAGCTTGCCTGAAGGAAGAACAAGTCTCCCTGCCTCTATGGCCTCCTTGCTCCTGTGGCCTATATCTGCAGCAGAGGAGGGCTCATCGTCCACTCTAAGAACACCCATGCACCTCACATGGCCTTGTGCAACACCTTAAAGCATGGGATGATCAAACATTCTCCTTCTGGGCACTTAGATTGCATAGGTACCATTGAGAAAATAATAAATCAGTGCACAAGCGGTTATCTTCAGGGGACTGCATCACTCACTACACTCCTACTTATTTCTACAGAAGCAGCTGTGTAAATAGGATTTTTTTTAAATATTTATTTATTTATTATTATGCTTTAGTGGATAAATGTCTGGTATTTAAACTATAGTGTGGGCCATGTTAAGATTGTTTATCTCTTCTGTGGACAGAAAGAATTCACAGATACTGAACCGGTCATTGACTCCTTTTTCTAAAGGAGGAAATACTTTCTGTGGGCAGGGAAAACATCCTCTGCTGGTCTTGGTGCCTGTTTTAGTAGCCTGAAATTTAAAGTACTTGTGGAGATGCTGAAAGACTTTTCCTGAGGAAGGGACTGCTGGAGGAGAGACACTCCTTAATGTCACTACTTGAGTAATGGCCTTGAACTTCTGCTGGCTGTTCAAAACAAAAAAAAAAAAAAGAAGAAAAGACCCTTTTAGATAGGAAGTAAAGAGTTAAATAAATATATTGGGAAATACTTCAGATTCAGAAAAGGATATTTCTGACCTAACACTAAAACTTGAAAATTGCTGTTTGAAAACTTCCATTTTCAAAATCTATTATGGGGTTGGTAGGAATCAACACTGGCTAAGCCCCAGCTGGGGGGTTGGGTTCAGTTCTGGGTCCCTGTACAAGAGAGGCAAGGGCATGCTCAAGGAGTCCAATGGAGGAGCACTAAGATGACGAAAGGATGTAAGCACCTCTTCTGAGAGGAGAGGTTGAGAAGGCTGGGGCTGTTCAGCCTGGAGGTTCAGGGGGAATCTCATCAATGTCCTTAAATACCCCAATTAAAGATGCAAAGAGGACAGGGCTAGGCTCTTTTCATTGATGCCCAGTGCCTAGACAAGAGTCAGTAGGCACAGAATGGAACAAAGAAGGTTCCCTCTTAAGATCAGGAAAGGCTTTAGTACTGTAAGGGCACTGGAGCACTGGCACAGGTTGTCAAGAAGGGTTGTGGATTTTCCTCCTTGGAGATCTTCAACAGCCACCTGGATGTAGTCCAGAACATTCTGCTCTGGGTGGCCATGCTTGAGGAAGGGTTGGACCAGATACCTCCATATGCCCCTGCCAACTTCAGCTGTTGTGTGATATGCAAAAAGTAATTTTTCAACCATTGACCAAAATTATTTGTTTTTGAATATCTCAAAATCCACACATCTCCCTGACTTTTTTTTTAAATTTTTACATTAATTCTTCTTTTTAAATGAGCGCTGTGTTGTTTTATTTTCACCAAAACCTCCAGTTTTTGGATAAATAGCATTATTTCTGATCCTCTAGTAAACTCTGAAAAGCATAATTCTTGTGGAAATAGTTTCTGAAAGCAAGAAAAAACAATTCTTTATTTCTATTCAAATTCTCTCAGAAAAGAGCTTACCCATGCAGTCTGGGCCCCAGTATCCCTGGCAGCATTTAGGTTGTTGAATTTCCTTTGTACAAGAATGCCGGCATCCAGGTAAAGAAAGACTGTGTGATCTAATTTCTAGATAATACCTGAGGAAAAGAAATTGGAGCAATGCTAGAGCACATAAAGTACTTCTGTGGGGAAAAGCAAAATTCCTAATGTCCTTCTCTTAAAATGTCAGAGAAGACCCATTCAGACTTAGTTGTATTGATATAATTTTTTTTTTTCCACTAAAATATACAGGCATATCAAGGGCTAAAAGCATTCTTTCAGCTATGTCTTTTGCATCGTATATTTTTTATTCACTTTGACAACCTTAAAACAGCAATTTTATCTGTTTGGGTTTGAAGTAGCATTTAATTTTAATTAATTTATTTATTTTTAATATCAAGATTCTTTTCAGTGCTAAATAAGTTCAAAATAGGTATTTAATTTTCCCCAAATGGTGTTTTTCAGGCAAAATTTCATATTTCTTTTGAGATATATCTTCCTGCTCTGTCTACACTTGACATGATATCTGGCAGTTTAAAAAATCTCACATCATATGCTACCATTCATCTCAAGTACACAGAATAAATAGGGAAGTCATTTTTTTATACCACTCAAAGCAAAATCTCATAGGCATTGATTTCAGTGCTTATCTTTCTCTGATGCAATTTGTTGATTAACTTCAGACATAGATGCTTGAATTCTGGAGGTGGTGAAACCAGTAAACACTGTCTGTAAATAAGCTTCAATGTTCCTTAAAAAAATTGCATGGAACAGATTTTTCATAATACAAATCAATATATTCTGATCCACGGAGAATGATATTAATGGTAAAAACCTCTGTCAGAAGAAATACCTGCAATCTGGGATCCCAGTCCCATTGGTAATTTTGGTGTAGCCAGCAGGGCACCGGGTTTCAAGGTTTAGAGAGCAAGGCATACATTCAGTTTTCATTTGAACGAGCAGCTTTTGATCACACCTCTTCTTTGTCTGTATTAGGAAAAAATTAATTAAAAAGGAGAAAAGAGTCTCTCAGTTGATCTAACTCTGCCCCCAGCGGATTTTCTTACAAATGACAAACGTAGCCCTGCTTGTAGCAGAGCCGCAAGCTCTGTCCTGATCAACAGACACAAATCTCAGCTCTGGGGCTGAACTAGGCAGCATACCTCTCACCAGGGCTTTCCAGTAGCCTTCTCTTCATGAAATGCATTCAGCACACCGACACAGGATAAATCCTATTTATATTAATAACACTTCACCCAAGAAGTGCTAAATCAAGCTGTTTTAAAAGGGAGATTACCAAGAGAGCAATAGCCTATGGTTTACTAATTCCAAAACTGCCCCAGTCCCAAAGTAGGATGGAAAAGACGTGCTGACAAGTGTCTCCTGTATCAGTGGTGAAACCAAACATGAGGTATGGAAAAAAATGCTTGTGCTTCTGTGCATACTGAACATGGCATAAGGCTTACGTATCCCGACCACAGACTTCTAGCTCAAATGCCAAGGGCTCATGCTCCTTGCCTTAGAGTTTCAAGAATGCAAAACCTGGCAAATGAATTGAGATGATGTCAAAAAGGAGAAAAGGCTTAGGTCAGTGTCACAGTGTCACAGTGGTACTGTGCCTTGTAGCTGTAGAAATGGAAGTTTTGAAAACATCTATATACTGAAAACAGTCTTTGCTTCTTACTACTAAAACAGTCAGTCTGTTTTAAAGTAAAAAGACTTTGCTGAGCCTCACTTCATGCTGGTTTCCTCTGCTGTCTTCCTGTTGAGTATTTCTTGAAGTGAGTTCTTAATTCACAGTGAAGAGAAGTAAGGTAACACAAAATACAGTTTTTAAGAGACAACGATAAGTAATAAATGAAACTGTCATTACATGAGAAGAAGTACTGTAAAGTACTCTATATTCTTGTACAAGATACCAAGCAGTCTTAACTCACTGAAGCAGTACTGACCATGACAGACTTCCTATCTGATCTAGGGTGATTGAAGTGAACTCTCTGAATGGAATTTCAATTAACTAGTTGCTTAGTCAATTAAGACAATGTCTGAACGACTGCCAGATCAACCCAAGGAAATGCTTAATGTTCATCTTGAAAAACTGTACTTGCCCACACTGTATGTGTGTGCTTATGTGTATTTATGCATGTAGGGGCCAGTTATAGCAGTATCACCCATTCTGAATTATTTTTTGTAAGTTAATAGTAGTCTGTCAACGTTATAAAGTAGCTTCACAGATTATAAAGCCAGAAGGACAATTACATGTGAGAAGTATAATTATGACAGGACATGGGAGGTTCTAGCATGAAATTTAGCTCAAGCAAGATCTCTTAGAAAGCATTTGTGTGATCTGGGAATAATTAGTTCTTGAGAAAAAAAGCGTGGTATGTTGTGTCTATCATAATTTGTCTGTGATTGTTTTGCTTCAGCCTCCAGTCATTGCTCCTCTATAGGTTGCATGACAGCTAAGAAACTGCTCTGTTACCAATTTACTGCTTAACCCCTTCCTACGAATATGTACAGCCTGAGATCAGATCACATGTTCTCATGCATTTATGTAGATAGCATTTCTTGAATTTGCTGTTCTGATGCTGGTTTCCTGAGTCATTCCCCAGCTTTCTTCCAGACCCAGCCCAGTTGGATGGTAGCCCTCCAGCATCAGCCTCAGCATGGTTGAGCAATGCAAGTACATGTGAATTGGGCCTGTGCTCTCCCCTGACAGGTTTTTTTCTGTTTCCCACCTTAACAGATTGACCATTAGCCCTTAGTGCAGCACCATCACAGCAAGAACTTCTGTTGTTTTCTATCCAGGATCTATTGCAAATCATTGCTTCCAAGGACAGAACCCAGTGCTTAATGGACAGTCTCTAGTATTTCTCTCAAGGGATTTCCAAATACCAGATGTGCACATGCAAGCCTACTCTGTCCAGGTCCAGATGCAGGGACCTTCTGTGAACATGTGGGATTCTGCAGAAGCTTGCAGTTGGCCTTGGCAGATACACTGGCAAACAGGTTAGAGTTTTTGTATATGCTGCACCCTGGAATTCTACATGAAGCCCTCACTCCACAGAGTTCCCCTCTTTGTTGGTTATCCTTCCTATCCTTGTGATAACAACACATTTCAGTAATGAAGATTGTGAGGATGTGTCTCAGACACTGATAAGGAGATTTAGTTACACAGGCTTTGAGGAACTTTGCTTGATTCTGATCACCCAGTTCTAAGTACATTTTAAGATCTATTTAGTTGTCAGTTTTCAGTCTTTATAAGCATACTGCGGAAATCTGATTTGGGCAGCTTTCAGGTCCAATTTTACTTTGGTGGTGAAACCTCTTACTGCAGCGCAGAGGCATTTCAGGCACCTCTGAGTTAAAAAAAGGAGACTCTTCACATTTTTGAGATGTAATGCAGATACGGCTTGATGAGACACTTGGCCAAAGCAGCTGCAAGCTGCACCGTGCTTGATTAACTGAGCAGAAGCCTTTCAAAGCCCTGATTTTCATAAGGCATTAGATGGCCAGCCTCAATGAGAGACTCCTTATTTATCAGAGGAAGGACCAATGCCACATAAAAACACAGTCCAGACACCTCAACTCCTTTCCACTGAGTTAAAACAGTATCATTAATGTTGAAGAATCCTTTGAAAATCAGAGCATTGGCTGACTTTTCCAAGCCTTTAACAAAGTACTACTTAAGTCTGGCTCCTCACAGATATTTGGGGGAAGCCATCAAGACTTTGAGGCTATGTGAACTGTTAGGCTTGTAAGATAATAAAGTTTTGACCTGAAAATCCATTGGTAGGGTTACCTACAATTATCTTACTGCATCAGTTCTCATCAAAACAGGATCCCCCAAAATTTAATTTTTGGAACAAGGAAATGGAAAGAGATATTATAGAAGATAAAAGCTAAATAAAAGTAGGCTATATCCTTTCCCTACCACCAGCTATAAAAAACTCTTTTTTCTACTTTCTCCCATTGACTCCTTTTCCCTTTTTTTGCCATTAGGGAAAATGAAAAAATGTGAGGTATCAGTTGTCACAGAAAGAACAGCACAGTCCCACATACTTGTCTGTACTTAACAAAGTACTTTTTCACTAAAAAAAAAAACAAAAAACCCCAAACTGAATGGTTTCCTTTTTTTTTTTGTCCACAATTTCTCTGTCCTCTGGTTTGGAGTTCTACACAGTTGTTTTTTTTTTTTAATTATGTTTTTTTTTCAGGAATACAGTAGTTCAGAGTTTAACTTTTTGAGATAGTATAAATGAGTCCATATTTATCTCTAATATCTGCTGAACTCTTGGGTCAGCTTTGTGAAACAACTCTTTCTGCCTCATTATGACGGTGGTGAAAACAGACTTCGTGAAATTCCACAGATTGGTTGGATTTACACATGAAGTACACACCAGCAATGCAAAAGCCTACAAACCCTTTATTTAGATTTGTAACATTGTACAATTATTTTCAATGGCTGAATTCCCTAACACCTATCTGAAATAGCATTTTCTCCCTGTATGTGGTAGACCAACTAATATTCACTCTGGAAAAATTTCTACTTTCATTTTCTGACTAATAAATTCAGTTGGTTTTCTTCTGTTGCTTATGTTGAATGCCAGCAAGAATCTTTTGCAAGGTTTGCTATTTTTAGAGATGTTCTCAACATATTTGACACGTTCTTTGAGTCAAACTATCAGCCAGACCAAACAGATACATTTCTCTTATTTCAGAGGGATGAATTACATAGCTATTGGTTTGAAATTCTGTGCCTTCAGTGACTGCTGAAGTGGTAGTTTTTCTTCCATAAGGTACAGAACCTGATAACTGTTCTCTCTATATCAGTGAAACAACAGCCACTCCCGTGGTGCAATAGAGACACAAACAATTTGTTATTTGAATAAAATCTGCTTCTTACCTGATCTGGGACTTGTGACGTCAAATGCAGCTTCATTGCAACCAAAAAAGCCAAAAAGTATAAAATTAATGGATTGTTTTCCATTGTGAGGAATTTGAACTGTTTTTCTTCAGATCCTTTTAGACATGAGTACTAAAATTAAGATCTAAAGTGACTGCTACTTCTTTGAGACTCTTAGGTAAATAACATAAGAGGACACTTGTCTTCCTGACGGAAAATGAGTGAAAGATAGAGCATATGAAGCTTGCCTGAAGATAGGAAAAATTCCAAAATGCAGGGTCTTTGTTGAAAGTGTTCACTGTGAAGCTGGAAAACCCTTCCTAACTGAATGACAGGATATCCTGACAGGGCTCAGTTCACTCAGTTCATTTATCCCTCTCTCTGAAGCTGTTGACAGTACAAAATCAAGGACACTGAACTGTTATGACAGAAGATGTTTTCTTCTTTTAGGTGGACATGAACAGGAGACTGGAGCAACTGCTGTGCTTGTTATCATTCCATTTGCTTAGCTGTTCTTAGGCAGAGCAAAGCTCTCTGGAATTTGACTTATCAGCCCTAATAACACAAGGGTGGGCCCCTAACTGTAGTTGGGGAAGAAATGCTGACTTCAGCTCAGGAGGCCAAAGGAACACCTTCCAGCTTTGGTTAGCTGGATAAAAAAGGGGAATTTTTCTTGTTGCTTTATTTGTTAAATTACTTCGACTTATTTTCTGGAACTAATCAGATGAAAATTAATTGTATTGCTTGCACATGATTAAGAGGATCAGTAGATGCACATTTTACAGTGCCAAAAGTGACTTCTTTGGATGTTTTCTAGTGATGCTCTTTTCTTCTGCACTGTTGATATTGTAGGTGCAGTCTTTCTTATTTCTCAAGTTCCTGATGATTTGGATGACTCTTGTTTGCCACTTTTGTATATCATTTGGTTTTTGAATATTTTGAGTCAATTTGGAAGTGCGCTTTCATACAAAGCTGTGTTTTAAGGTTTGGTTATGTTTCTGAATGATGTACAATGGCTGTAAGCACAGCATTTTCTCCTGCCTTTCTGCCAGGTTTCTATTTATAGTCGTGGCTAGATGCTGCATTCACCTTCAGGCCACAAATGTAGTGCCTGATGCAGTTGTAACCTATTATTTGAACAACAGGATTTTTTTTTTCTAAAGAACTCAGTAATGATACATATATTATACACAAATTGATCTACTCATGTTACATGCTCTGAGTGGGTACTTCAAAATTGCTGGTAGAAGATGGCAGGGCAAGATGTTAATGCTCAGTAGATTCTATTCCTTTCTTCCATACGGTAAGGAAAATAAATCATTTCTTGTTTGTGCAGAGAAGATAGCAGCCAGCAGTTGCAATGCATATGTTGACTGTATGTACAGCCCTGAGCCCCTTGTTTTTTCCGAGGTCAAAGCCTTCAACTTTGCTTCAGTTTTCCATACAGTATACGATCTGGCCTGATGGAAAGATTCACTCAGGTTTTTCTCCAAGAGAGCAGAACTTCAGAGGATCTCCTCTCCTGAGTTGTGACAACCCATGGCTCCATTCCATGTGCAAGTGGGATGCACTGCTCCCTGACATTTCCAACACAAAGCACTGGAATGAAAATGCATGATGCCATACCCTGAATGAAAATACCCAGATGCTGACTTTTCCTCTCTGCAGGAGGATCCCAGGTCCCTTGTTTAACTTGAAAACTGTAAAAGTGGAAATGCAACCTACTTCTCCTCCTGTTCTTGAACTGATGCTAGAAACCATTTTTCAAGGAAATTTAAATGTGAAGTTTAGAGTTAAAAGCTGTTTTGCTTCACCAGGGCAGTTTGCACCAGCCTGGGCAGGGTGACAACCTGGTCAAAGCACATTTACCTGGTTGTAGTGTATGTCACATCAGGAGCTGACAACTTCTGTAGCAGCTGGAGGGCTGCAGAGCTTCTTGCCTGTTGCCACTACAGACAGAACGGTAGTGAAAGGAGCTGTAAATCAAGCACGTCCTTTTCCTGTGCTGTAGCTCAAGATAAAAACCAATGCAAGTCAGCACTCTGTTATCTGCTGTTACCTCACATATAGGCAACTTTGTGAAGCAACTCCTTTTTCTCTTTCCTTCCTCTCCATTCAAGTTGAGTGTGGTTTCTGCAAGCCCCCATGGTGACAGCTCGCCCTGTTGCACAGGGCCTGGCCACCATTTCCTGCTACAGAAGATGAGAATTTTCCTCATTTGCAGGGATTAGACTGTGCCAGGCTCTGGACACAACTGTGTGGCTGCTATTGTCCCATTCTGGGCAAAATATTCAGGCTAATATGTCTTCTGGCAAGCACAAGGCCTGAAGCAGCCTGTGCAGTGTGGCGTTGCTGCAGATGACAGCCTCGAAGCCACATCAGTGGGCTGACTGGTGACAAACCTACTGGGCAGCTCCTGTCTCTGATGCTGTTGTCTGTGCTGATGTAATGTTGATATGGACAACTGCCTCCTGTCTCACCCCTTGCTTTTAGAAGTAGTGGTCTGCTGGTGGTCTCTGCAGGCTGGAGTCCATGTTCTTCTCTTTTTCTGTGTAAGCCTGGGCTCCAGAGTGCTGAGTGGTCCAGGCACCTCTTGGAGGCAGCATCTACCTGTGCACTGTTGTTGTCCTCACCATCCTCCAGCTCCTGCCGTTGTGCTCTTGTGCTGACCTGGCCAAGGCTCATGTTTGTGGGTTTGTTCTATTCCAGAGTCACAGCAGCAAACTATTGCATTCTCATTTTCTTGTAGCTCTTATAGCTCTGCTGGAGCATTCATGCTCTTGCAGTTCCTACTCTGCAATCTTCCTGACTTTACCAGGACTTTTTATTTTAGTTTTGTCCTTTGCCTCTTCCTCTGTCCAGTTGGAGTGGTGAAGAGAATTTGGATCTCTTCATTTGCTAGAGGAAAGTGAAGATTTTGGAATCCTCAGGCTACCAATGTCAAAATAAAAGTCAGTTTGTGGAGTTCCCTCCCTTTTATGTAGATAATGCTGATATCAGTGAGGGAAACGAGCAAGCATGTGTAGTGACAGTGGCTGTGGGCACAAATGCACCTGAAACCTGGGACCAATCTGACCTGGAGGAACTCAGCACTGGCGACATCAGGGCCACTCAAATGCGCTCTCTCAGCTGCTCATCATCCTTGTAGCTCTGAAAGCCTTCAGGTTGAAAGAGCCTGGTGGCAAAGATCAGTAAGACTGTTTCAATGTGCTGTAATGCTGCAAATGCCTGGTACTGTGGCATGCATTTGTGTGTAACACAAGCTATCACAGCCATCCTCTGCTCTGCTGTTGTGTTCCTATTTCAAGCAGATAGGATCTAGTTGCCTTTTTATTTTCTGCATCCACCTACTGTCTCTCTCCAAGTAGCTTCTTCTATTTCTGATGTGAAAAATGTCAGTCAACCAGAGAAAATGCAATGGTTTATTTGTGTAGATAGCCTTGAAAATAATATTTCAGCACATCACAAGGAGGTGTTTCCTCAGAGCCAGGCACCTGATGCATGAGGTCAATTTAAAAGTGAATAGAAGTTAATGGAGATAGAGATGTGAAGGTTGCAGCACTCACCTGCAGCTCTACAGTTTTGATAACTCCATCACACCTTGCATTTCAAAAAAAAAAAAAGGAATATTAACAACACAACTTGTGTTGTCTATTGCTCTTTGAACTTTCTGAATGTGAAGCAGTAGGTGGCTGAACAACACATCATGAGTTCTCAGGGCTTCTGCTGAGGAAGCCACAGTGTGTCCCAACTCCTCTCCCTAGCAGTGAAGAGAACATCTACACTATAAGGTCTTAGAGGGTGAATTGAGAAGCCAGTGTCAAATATACAAAAATAAACGAACTACCATTTTTTGCAGTGTGTAGCCTCAGTTTTTGACTGGTCACAGCAAAAGTGTCCACAAGGTACCTGAATAGCTGTGATTTGAGGCTGCACATGTCCAAGGGAAGTCATTTTTCTCTTTGTTTGGAAACTGACAAAGCACCTTGCAGAGGGTAGGAAAAGATAAAGCATGCTTAGAGGAAGAAAGCTTCCTCGGGGGAGGGAGGCCCAGAGGAACGTCTGAATGCTAATTGTAGGTGGGAGGAAGGGGGGGCACAAGCCACCAAGTTGCCTAGGAGGAGGCTTGGGGAAAGAGGAGGGGGAAATACTTGTGAAATACTGCTTTGATTAACACAGCCTAAAACAAAGAGGTTACAAAAAAAGAAAAAGATTTGGCAAGTTCAATCCCACCAGTGCCATATATCTGAGAAAGCCAATGATGGCCTATGGAGACTCTGAATGGGCAATATGGAAAATTTTAGGGGTGTGTAATTTTATCTGCAGGGTTATGACAGGCATCATTTTGAAACATGGTGACTATCAGAACTAATTAATTCTCCAAGCCTGTAAGATGCATTAAGATAGAACCGCAGCTGGTATGCTGAGGAATCCCGTGCGGCCGGCAGAGGCCATCGCTTTTATCAATGTTAATGAGGGAGAAGGCACAGACAGCTGATCTAAACCCAAATACGTTCCCAGTGCATACAGCTGATGGCAATGCAGACTGCCAGTCAAGTCTCAGCCATAGATTAGATCCTCATAGTGGCCTCTTCAGCTTTCTTTCTCTCCTCTCTTTTTTTTTTTTTTTTTCAGTCTCAAAAGAGTCTTTCAGCTGGTGAAATTGTAAACAAAAGGCATTCTATCTAAGGCCATTGCAGAGGGGGCTTTGCTAGGGAGACACTGAGAGAGCAGGATATGTGGCGTAAACCTAGACAATGTTATTTACAGTGCATTTTAAGGTGGTAGGTGGGTGAGCTGTTAGGCTGAGCACATAGCCTGTTCTGTACTTTTCAGGGAATGACTACAAAATCCTATTCTGCTCGGGGCTACCTCTGCTACCTTTTTGTGCCTGAATAGCTTGTTGCCTAAAAAAAAAAAGTACAGCTCTATCCATAGGCAAAACAATATATAAATTTGCGAATATAGAATGTGCAAATAAGTCTCAGAGTTGTAGAAAGCATCTCTCACGTTCAGCTGAGTGGCATATAGCCGGTGTGTACAGGGGACTAATTCTGCAGGAGTCCTTGGTGATAATGCCATGGCATGAAAGGAAGGACTTTGTAACCCAGACATGATGGTACTGGTGATGTAAAGAACTACTGAAGCCAGCTTTGTGTTCCTGTGTCTGCTCAGCATCGTTTTCTGCCCTTTGGTTCTTCAGACACCATGCATAGACTATGGACTCATGTTGCTGTCAGCTAACAGCTTGGCAAATGAGGAAGATGTTGCCTTGGAAAATTATCTTGACTTTTTCGGCTCTTTCTGACAGCACAGTACTCTTCAGAATCATTAAATCTGATATTTAGTGGACTACAAATATAACATGTACTTTCTCACAAAGAACTTGGAATGAAGTGAATCACAGCTCTGAGATGATGGATAAGCACACCAAAATAAACTTTTGGGCTAAATCAACATCTGCCTGTTTTCATAACATCAGCTCATAAGAAATTTTAAGATGTGATCAATGACTCCATGTCCAGGAGGAAACCAGATATAAGTGGTGTTCCGCAGGGGTCTGTCTTGGGGCTGGTGCTCTTCAACATCTTTATCGATGACATAGACAGTGGGATTGTGTGTACCGTCAGCAAGTTTGCCAGTGACACCAAGCTGAGTGGTGCAGTTGGTCGAAGGAAGGGATGCCATCCAAAGGGATCTTGACAGGCTTGAGGAGTGGGTCCATGTGAGCCTAGTGAGATTCAACAAGGCCAAGTGCAAAGTGTTGCACTTGGGGTGGGGCAATCCCAGGTATGTGTACAGACTGGGAAAAGAACTCATCAAGAGCAGTGCTGTGGAGAAGGATTTGGAGGTCTGGGTGATTGAAAAGCCTGACATGAGCCAGCAGCGTGAGCTTGCAACCCTGAAGGCCAAGAGTAACCTGGGCTGCAACAAGAGTTGACCAGTATGCAAAGGGAAGTGATCATTCCCCTCTGCTCTGCCTTAATGAGGCCCCATCTGCTGATGGCAGTACAGCATTCAGGCCTGGAGCCCCAGCACAGGAATGATGCAGAACTATTGTAGCAAGTTCAGAGGAGGGGCATGAATATGATTAGGGGTGGAGTGCCTCTCCTGTGAAGAAAGACTGAGTGTGCTGGGCTTGTTTAGTCTGGAGAAGGCTTTGGGGGATTTCCCTGCAGCCTTCCAGTTGAAAGGAGTGTATGAACAGGAGGGAGGCTAACTTTATGAGGTCTGAAAGTGATAGGACAAAGGGGAATGGCTTTTAACTAAAATAAAGGAGATTTAGGCTAGATAGTAGGGAGAAATTCCTTACTCAAAGGGTGCTGAAGCACTGGCACAGCGTGCCTAGAGGAACTGTGAATGTCCCTTTCCTGGAGGTGTTCAAGGCAAAGTTGAATGGACTCCTCATCTAGTGGGTGGCAGCACTGCCCATGGCAGGGGGTTACAACAGGATATTCTTTTAAGTTTCTTCCAACCCAAACCATTCTATGAAATTGGAAACTGGGAACATACACTGACCCCAGACAACATGAGAACATGGCTCAAATGGGTGTTAGTGAAAAATCTCAGTCAAACGTATTTTTCAATTTCTAAACATTTAAACAGGTTAAATACTAGGGCTGTTTCTACATGTCTTGTATTTCTGTGATGCTGCTGGAGTTGCTGAGAGAAAGGCCAAAAGACCAGGAAAACCCTGAGATTCCAGAATTTGAAGTGGACAGAGCTACGTGGATTCCAGAATTTGAAGTGGACAGAGCTACGTGGAACGTGGGTCAGGCAAATGGTGAGGCAAGTGGTACACTAGTTTCTCCAGCCCACAACAGACAAGCAAGGCAGAGAACAGCATGTAACCTTTAGACCTTAGCAGTTGGCTATTTGGAAATCCCAAGCACTGTAGCGTGAGGGAATTCACGCTGTTGGGGGAAGCAGCAGAAGCTGTGTTATTACTGTGGTTTTATTACCTGCTGATTTCCTTCCTCACTCCAGACAATGTAGAGTTTGCTATTATTTTGGCCTACATCTAGCTTGTATGCTTTCATAGTAATGCCTTTGTTTTGAACAGTCAGACAAAGTTAGCTTAATATAGTTAATAATTTACTAGTAATTGAATTGAATTGCAGATAATGATAAGGAACAATCAACCTTTGCTCAGTTTTTTTTTCTTCCTTTTAAATGCAGCCTTTATAGCATTATCTGAACGTGTGTGTTCATGGTTAGAATGAATTTATTTCAGTCCGTTATCTTGCCTGGGGAAAGGCATATTAAGATTTGTTCGGGAAAGAAAATCACACAGAAAACAAGCCCACAAATGGGATAACACAGTGTTATCTTTCCTCGCCTTCGTGCCGAGATATATAAACTCGCGGTGGTTTTTATCAGGCTAAAGGGATCTGTTGTGTGCTATGAGGGTGAAACAGAGATCCTACAGCGGCTCTTCAGCCTAACTCGCAGCAACCCGGGGACGTGGGGTAGCGGGAGAGTCCCAGCGTTGCCACTTGGAGGCAGCAGAGCCCAGGCCAATTGCACAGGAACATCAACTGAGGTCCCGTCTGAAAGCTAATTTGCATGCTGGAGGCTAAGCCACTCCAGGAAGGTTACTGTCTTCGTCCTGTGTTGAAACAAAATACAGAAATCCTTTCAGTTCACTCTTTGGTTATGAGCAGGCACATCGCCTCGTCCTCATCTTCAAATATGTTTGGAGTTTAGTGTATGTCTGGTGTACAAAAAGAAAATGGCAAATCATTTTAATGGTTTTGATGGAGAAGTTGAATAATGAGAAGCAGGAAGAGACCAGATTTAAATGAACTCCCCCAAAGGATTATTCAGTTTAGCAATTAGAGAATGTAATAAAAAGTATTCACCTGAAGAGAGAAAAATTAGGTTACGGAACATTTATAAATTAGAAATTTTCTAGTTTATGAGTGCTGGACTTATTTTCAAATTCAGAAATAGAAAGGCTACTTTCTGGCTTTTGGAGATGTAATCATGAGGACCATGAAAATGTTCAAAGGGCCGTAGCACCTCTCTTATGCAGAAATAGGCCTCATTGTGGAGTTTCAGTACTTAATAGTAGTGTATAAGCAGGAGGAAAATCAACTTCTTACAGTGGGACAGTGATAAGACAAGGGGGTATGGTTTAAAACTAAAACAGATTAGACATCATGGGGAATTTTTTTAATGAGAGAGTAATGAGGTGCTGGCACAGGCTGCTTGGAGAACCTGTGGATACCCCATCCCTGGAGGTGTTCAAGGCCAGGCTGATCTAGTGCCTGGTTTAGTGTTTGGCAACCATGCACATGGCAGGTGGTTGGAATTAGATGACCTTTGAGGTCTCTTCCAATCCAAGTCATCCTGTGATTCTATGATATATATTAAAATCTCTCCCCCAAAACCGTACTTTCCTTAGCATATCCTCTGGTGCAGTGATGTCAAACTACCCAGAATCTAGAAAACCTGTTATGTTGATGAATTGCATCATGTTTGTGTTATTGTATGTGACAAATGCTGACTAATAGTGTATAGTTATGCAGTGACAGGTAATAGCATTGCAGGACAAAACTTCAATATTTTTTTGTTTACGTATTTATTTTTAAATTTTAGCCTGCTTATGTGAAATTTCATTAAAACTTCAGACATCAGATGGGGAAATGATATTATTACAGATGAACTGTGTGATGTCTTTTCATGAACTTCCCTTTACTTGATAGCATTAATAACTTAAGGTTAAAAAAACATTAGATTCTCGTTTAATCTCTTGAGAGTATCTCTTCTTAACAGAAGATCAAAATGGTAATTCAAGATATGGCCTGAATATTTTAGTAGCAGTAATTCTCAATTTGCTTTGCTGTGATATACATCAGTGAAATATTCTTCTGACAGTGATTTTTGGTTCTGATCTCCCATCCCATGAAGGAAATAGAAGAATTTGGAAGTATCTGAAGAATGAAAATGGCAATGATTAAATCATGACAACAGCATAAACGTGTGCAACAATTAGCTAGACACAGAAACCTTTTCTTTCCTGTAGAAAATACTTAGATTTTGAATAACATTTTTTTTTGCTTGAATTCTGAATGGAAGTCCCCACAGGTCAATTTGAAGAAATTGCACTGCAGAAAAAAATACATACATTTTTTCACCTTTGTGTCTTGGTTACTGGGTACAGAGGTTGTCTGCCTGGCAACCTGGACTCCTCAGAAAAGTAGCAGCTTGTCCCAAAATCTGCTGATTATGAACAATTCAGGTGCCCAAACATGCATCTAGTGGCTCTTTAGCTGTCCTCAGATTTTCAAGATTGATGAGTTCTGTGGCCCACTGGGGCAGTAGATGGCAGCTACTGGGATGTCAGGAGGAATGGTCTCGGATACCTGTAACACAACCCAAGGGCATAAGGACCTCACTGAAAACAGAAAGCACGATTAGATGCAGAGTTTATGGGAATACTAAGGGCTGGGCAAAGGATGACCACATGTCTTCTTCTCAAGTTCCCACTAGACAAAATTCTACAGATGTATAATTTTTAAGATGTGTTTCCTTTCTGTCCCCTAGTTGTTTCTGTGGATACACAGGCTGAGATGTACAGGCTGCCTAGACATCCTGGTAGATGCAGAGTGTGGAAATTCTGAAGGAAAACCAAACTGATGATTCAAAATCAATATCTTCTGTCAGGAAAGGATTTTTTGGAATGCAAGATTCCTGTTGGGAAATCACTATAATGGAAAAATCACATCTGGTTGTTCATCTGATGCAGATAGAGTCTAGATACTTGTCAACTCCCAGCAGCCACCACTAAGCATTTCAAGAGATGTTATGATGCAAGTTTCCTGTCTGAAATCCAGCCCTCACTGGTTTGGCACTCTCAGCTGTGAGTAGTTTTTCAAAAGAGCTCAGTTCCCATTGTGGCTATTATGACCAGGTTTTCAAAAGATTTCAGTACACTGAGCACTGAGCTCCTTTGAAAACCTCCTAATAATTATTTAGGTGAGTAAATAGCATCTTAGTCTAGTCATAAAAGCTGACTCCTTTTGGAAATTCTTACCAGAAAGCAATGTGTATTATCAAACTTAATTTTTTGTGTTTCATGTATGTTGTTTGTCTTTATATTTTCTCAGTATTTGAGCTCCTTTAAATACAATTTTTGCAAAAAACAGTAGCAGCTATAGTTTGCACTTAAGTGTACTGTTGTTAATTCAGGATTGATACAATGCAGTCCTTTTCACATGGTGATGGATGTACCATATGAAAACTTAGAATGAATGCTATTATTGAGAAAAGTTTCCAGTTTGCCGTTAAGTAGAGGAGATAATGATCAAAAAGTGGGAATGAATTCTTTAAGAGAGGTTCTTCAGTTATTATCATACTTCAAGAAAAACACAGGAGAAGGAGATTATGCTGATGATAGTCCTGCACCTGCAGACAGCAGCACTAAGGACAACAGTACAAGTTTTAAGCACTGTGTCCCTTACAAAGTCGGATTTAACTAATACCTGTCACAGTGCTTAGGAGACAAAATGCCCAAATCCTTGTTCTTGGCAAAACTGAGTGAGAACAGAATTCTGCATTTAACCCTTAATGTATATGAAAATGCAGGAGCAAGGCATTAACCCAACAAGTACCAAAAAAGACTCACGTAATCTGGTATCCTCTTTCTGACAGTGCCTACTGCTGGATGTCTAAAAGACAAGTACAAAAAACCAAGCCAAATGTAGAATACTATTTCTAAATTATTTCCATTGATTTCCACTTGTAACCGTCTGTATTTACCTGTTTCATATTCTTACTTTTGTCACCTCAGCATCTAATGGCAATGACTTCCGCAATGTAGTCGTGTGCTGTGTGAAGAAAACTGCCTGTTTTATTTCAAAGTTGCTATCACATACTATTGTTGGGTGTCCCTACTTGTTGGGGTGTGGGAAACAGCTACCAGACTCTTGTGACTTTGTGGAGTCATATCATATCCCTCTGCCTCTGTTACTTCTATTTGAGTGCACGGTTTATTTAGTTTCTCTTCATATGGGAGATATTCTGGACCTCTGACCTGAGTATTTCCCTTCTTTGAACTGAAACATTTTGAGATTTTCATCCCTTACTCTTGAAATGGGCTGCACCAACCCTACAGCATTCATGATGACTGTGCTTTGTAGATTTGTATTTCTACATAACAGTATTTTTTATTAACAGTTAAGAATTCACCAGAAGAACCATTCCATAACCAGTGTGTTTCTTTGAGAGATATTTGTCAAGGGCTCTGCACTCCAGTTGTCTGAATCTCATAAATAGGTGTAGGTGTGAGTTGGGGTGCATTTCTTATGTATCTTGCAACTGATAAATAAGAAAGTGTATTGTCTATCCTGATAGCAATATATATCCTACATATCCTGATACTATATATCCCGATTGTGGCCTTTCAATATATATAAAGGGGAGCTCCAGGAAAGAAGGGGACAGACTCTTTAGCAGGGTCTGTGGTGATAGAACAAGGGGAAATGGCTTCAAGCTTAAAGAGGGGATATTTAAATTGGATATAAGGAAAATGTCTTTTACAGTGAGGGTGGTGAGGTGATGGAACAGGTTGCCCAGTGATGTGGTTGATCTCCCATTCCTGGAGACTTCCAAGGTGGGGCTGCATCAAGCCCTGGACAATCTGATCTAGCTGTGCATGTCTGTTCGCTGCTGGGGAAGTGGATTAGATGACCTTCAAAGGTCCCTTCCAATTCTAAGGATTCTGTGGTTCTACGATATAAATATCTATAAACATCTAAGGAGCTGGAGGCAAAGGGATGAGGCTGGACTCTTCTCAGCAATGCATGGCAATAGAATGAGGGGAAACATCCACAAACTGAAGCATAGGAAGTTCTGCACAGATGTGTGTGGGAACTTCTTCACAGTGAGGGTGACAGAGCACTGGCACAGGCTGCACAGAGAGGTGGTGGAGTTTCCTTCTCTGGAGACGTTCAAGACCCGCCTGGATGCCTACCTGTGCAACCTGGGCTAGGGAGCTGCTTTGGCAGGGGGGGTGGGCTGAATGATCTCTGGTGGTCCCTTCCAACCCCTACAATTCTGTGAACCTGTGATATCGGTTTCTGGGACAAACTTCTCAGATATGTCATCATCTTACCATAAAATGCTTTGTATTTCATCAATCATTTTTTCATCTGAAGCAAAATGTTTGTGCAGACTTAGCCTGCTACTTACTTTTTGCCCTTCGAAGCAAGGAATTTAGAAGTGTCTAGTAATTTGGGACTGCAGAATTAAGAGTAATATAGTAGTGATAAAGTAAAGCGTGTATTATTTTTCTTTAGAGCTGAGTAAGGCTACAGAAACTGTGGCTTGTTTGTTTTTATTTTTATTTTGGAAAAGTATCCAGTGAGCAGCATATTACTTTGTCCTTAGAAAGCAAAAATTGCACACTGGATAGAATTACAGTATTATTTTGAGCGGTCTTTGAATAATTTGTTTTTTGACTGGCTCATTGCTATAAGATCATGCTACCCCCAGTGTAATGTTTTAGATTGGATGGAAATTAGATACCTGCACAGAGCTGCAAATATCAGCTGTGGAACATGAAGTAGAAAATCTCAGATGTATTTGGAGTGAGACTACTCTTTATATTACATGCAAGGAACTGTTCTTTAAGACATAACATTGTGGAAGTTGTATTTTATTCTTTCTATTATTTCAGCCACTTGAGCTTGTCTTTCAAACTTAATAACACTGTGAAAATCCCTTGGTGAAACTACAGTTTATGATACCAGGTAAGGCGTATTTTATTCTCCATTTCCTAAATTACTATTTGTCAGCAAGTGCTACAGATTGCTTGTCTGTAATTGCCTTTCATGTGATAGATGCGCTGGGATGTTTTGTCTCTTAAGCTCTTCGTCATGCAGAGTCCTTTTCAGAGATGTACAGAATGTTCTGTGATTTTGGTTATTGCTGACTTTAAAAGGGTGTTGGATTTTGTTTTCTTTACCTTGTTAAATTTTAGAACATATCATTGTATCATTAAAAACTCAGCTGTGAGTGAAGCAGAAGACACATATACACAGGATCCCAAAACAATGGTGCAGTAGAAATTGTGAGAACCACAGGAAAACCACGCATGCATGGACACCTGCTTTTTGTTCCAAATCTTGAGGAGATCCTCGCTTGTTGCTGATCCTAGCAGCTCCCCACGACCAAGTGCTCACCCCATTGCCACCTGCCTAAGCCAGGCAGGCCAAGGAAATGCGAGTGATGGCTGTAGGGATGGGCACTGAGAGCTGCTGCCAGCAGTGCCCAAAGCATAGCCCAGAGCCCAAGACAAATGCTCACACCACCTCCAGGCCTTGCACATGCTCTCAGCAGGAGTCCAGGCATGAGACTGACTGGACCGGGCTCTTCCTGTGCCCAAAGATGAGCAGTGAGGGTGCTGCGGTCACAGTGCTTCACCCGGTGATATCACAGTCTGTCACTCCACATTGTCACAGTTTTTCTGCCTCCACAGCACTTGCCCCAGCAGCACTCCACATTCATGCATCTGCATGTGTCTGGGGCAATTGTAGTGCCACTTCCAGCCACTGCCACACCCTCCCCTCCCCTTTCCCCTTCTGGTTGTGCTGTTTCCCGACAGCTCTGAGCTCTGGGAGGTGCCTTCTCAGAGACCCATCAGGTGCCCTTGTCCCTTCCTTTGTTGTGCCCAAAATACTGGATGAGCTCATCTAAAAACAGTTTCCAAAGTTTCAAGAATACCAGACATTTATTCTTCTTCTTCTTTTTTTTTTTTTTTCTTTTCTCTCGTTTTTCATTTAGAACATGCCTGCAAGTTGCTTGTCTTCTAAATTTTGCTTCTTTCCCTCACTCTTGTATAGGTGAGTGCTCATCATTAATGAATTTAGCACCTCTCCACAGCAACTTCATCCCATTGGAGTACTCTGTGTACCTTAAAGGCAAAATACGTGGTATAGACAGGATGCTTTGGTAGTGATAGATTGGTGTGGGGGGAGAAGGTGGAGCTGTTTATGTGGCAGTCCCATCTCTGTTTAGCAGATAGTTGTAGGAGAAGGACAAATATATGAGAAGTTGGTTATAAAACAGTAGTTTTGTGTCCAGTTGGCTTAGAGATGTCATAGGTGGGAGTACAAAATAATTAGTTGGGTGCATGCCCCTTAAAATCAATTGTAAAACACGAAAAACTGTACAGTGCTGTGATGCAGTTTTGAAAGGGTGTTTGAAGTCTTAGTTGTGTTAGAAAAGTAAGCATGGATCTGAGAAGAAATGCTATTACAAACTGTCAAGCTTTTACCTCCGTATGGCCCTCTTGTGGAAAAACTTTTGAAACTTGGAAATTCCACTGTTGGAGCTATGCTTAGCTGGATGAAAGCTTGAAGAAAACTAGGACCTACTATGGTTGCATTTCAACTGTAGCTAAATGTTCTCTATTAAATCGGTAGCTATTGTAGAGATATAAAAACAGGGCAATTATATAATTAATTAATTTTAAAATTCAACAGTAATTATAGGCTTAGAACTCAGACTAAGCAATGTGAACTCTTAAAAAACCTGCTGATTGTGAGGTCCACTGGCACTGCTACTTCCTTTCAAGTTTTAGAGGTATATGCTTTGACATTAAAGACATCTGATTCGTACTCTGGCAACCTGTGTGATATGGATCACTGTAAATCTATCTCAAAAATTTTATTTAAAAAGAAGTAGTGGTAGCTGTCCCTAAAAGCTAACATTCTGTTTTCCCCATAGATCAATTACTGTAATATTTGATAAACACAGTATGCTGAAAGAGTGTATATAACCCACTTACACTGAAAGTTAATTTTCTAGACTAAATATTCACGTGGATCATTAGACCTACTAAACACTGTGTCAGAATTTAAAGGAGCTGACTGTGCCTGAGTGCTAGAAGAAGTCTGAAAAGAATCATATCCTGTCAAGATAAATGATTGAACTATTCAATGAACTCTTTGACTGGCATTGGTTCCAGTCATGCCAACTGAAGTTCAGTTCCTCTTTGTATGTGTGGTCTTGTTTTCACCTTGCCTGTGGGGTGAGAGCAGTTTGATGTGACCTCCTTGCAGGCTGCAGCATGAGCCTAACCTCTATTTATACCCTGTCATAATAGGGAGCTGGCAAACACCATGGCTTGCTGCAGCTCTCCTAATTTTCTCTGCTTTTTTTGTCAAATAATGAGAAGTTACATGTTCTAATAATAATCTAATTAGCATAGCTGGTTTATAACATCTTGTTTATGTTGTCTGCTCTATTTCAAACAAAAAGAAGTGGAGAAAATATGCTCCTTTGTATGTGTTAAGTACTGCCTTAGGAACTTCATATGATACAGAGCAATAAGTTAACTGAATGATTTATATACAGGCTGTTTTTTGTTTGTTTGTTTGTTCTGAAATTAAAATTTTAAGTGCAAACTGATTGCACTGTGTACAAAGCCTGGCACTTGGACTTAAATTTGAGACAGCACCCAATACCTGGTGTGGTTTTTTGACATTCTGCGAACCTTCTCCTAACAAAATGAGCTTTTGCTAGGGCCGAATGTTTGGACTGACTTGCAATACATTGATTTTCTGTAACTGTAAAATTGTTGTTTAGCCCTTGTTCTTTAGGGGCAAATTTTCTATGTCCCCTAACACCTCACTGCTCCTTTCTGTCTCTTCACTAAGCGTTTCTTGGGTCATACCTAGGATGGCAAAGCGGTGATGTCTCTGTGTGTCTTCACACATGGTGCTGGCAGTGGCTGGTCTGGAGCACTAGGGCTCCTATAGTCAACAGGAAATGTGTATCTCCTCTGGGTAGTGTAAAGGATTAAAGACTTACTTACTTCTGGAAAATAACTGCATTTTAGGATTTTCAGGTAAAGTAGTGTGTTTCAGTTGCTTGTGTAGGTGTTGCTATGTTAGAATGGATGGAGTCCTATTTATTGATACTGTAGCTGCCTTCTGACAGTGATGTATCACCTCAGTGCATATCAAGTTTGTGACCTACAGCAGTGACTGATGGCTACCCTAGACTTCACAAGAAGGGGGGGAAAAAAAAGAAGCCTTATTCATAACCACAAAGGAAAGAGGTGATTTTAAAGTGAAAGAAAGATAAAAGAACTTGATGAATCTCCTTAGAGTTTTGAGGGATCATTTCTATATATAGAAGGAGATAGATATGCTTATCGTGGTTCTGTTGAAAACTTTGCTTTTATTGCTGCATTGAAAGGAAAAAGAAAAGCAAATAAAATTGTGTAGTGCAGTGAAACACCTAGAAACCTACCAGAGAATACATGCAGATGTAATTTTAGAAAATAAGAAGAGATCCTTTGTCAGTAAACAAAGTAAAATAAAATAAACCTCTATTTTTTTTTAATTATTCAACTTTTCATTCAGATTA
The DNA here is from genome assembly GCA_013399175.1 of Odontophorus gujanensis. NCBI lineage: Eukaryota > Metazoa > Chordata > Aves > Galliformes > Odontophoridae > Odontophorus > Odontophorus gujanensis. Next base: position 200,054 of record VXAB01008349.1, on the reverse strand, counting down.
ATACTTTCTTTTAAAAGAAAATCCTGATGTGAGAAAAAAAGCAAGAGGGACCAGCTAAGTTCACTCTTGGATTTCCTCTTGAGAAATTACAGACAGGTATATACCAAATGGGAGATCTGGTGGCAGTTTGTGTTGAAGTGCTGTTTTAACTGTGCAGCATGTTGAAGAAAGTCCCTATAACTGAGGCTGTGGAGAATATACTAATTCAGGTTGCTGCAAAGGGTAAAATCCACTGACTACTCCAGGGTGTTCCTGGACATTGAGGAGATGGGTAGATGAAATTGTCAGTAGTGCTGGAAGGGAGCCTTGGCAGCTCCTTCCTCCAGCATGCCTAGTCTCTGCCCTGCAGGAAATGCTTAGTGGTTTAGGTGATCATACATCTGATGACTGATATCAACAGTAGTTTCTACATCATAACACCTCTGAAGGGAAAACTTCCACTTCTGTCCTTTTTCTTTTTCTTTTTCTTTTTCTTTTTCTTTTTCTTTTTCTTTTTCTTTTTCTTTTTCTTTTTCTTTTTCTTTTTCTTTTTCTTTTTCTTTTTCTCTTTCTCTTTCTCTTTCTCTTTCTCTTTCTCTTTCTCTTTCTTTTTCTTTTTCTTTTTCTCTTTCTTTTTCTCTTTCTCTTTTTTTGTGACACATTAAATCCAGAAGGAAAAGTTAAGCAAATCAGGTAGTGAATTTTAATCTGATTTTATACCTGTTGCCATTTAAGATAGTAATTTCATACTGATTCCTTTTTTGTTTTTTGTTTCAACTGGGACTAGGTGATCACAAGTGATCTTTTCCCACCTCATCCATTCTGTGATTCTGCTATCACTGGTCACTAGTTATGTGAGCTGTGGGAAAGAAGCACTTCTGCTGTAACAGTGTTGTACTATGATACTTGACTTGTGTGGATTAGTGCTGTCTGAAATATCTAGAGTCAATTGTAGATGGTTGTGCTTACTATTGGGCTAGTTACAAAATTACATAATATGTTGGCTTTATTTTATTGTTTATTTTTTATTTTTTTTCCTTTCCTGGATTTAATCTCAGCAAACACTGTTTTCAGGAAAAGACAAATTCTTGGAACTGTGCAGTTAAACCTTCTCTAAATGAATTTTTTATTTTTATTTTTTGCTTTGGTGCGCTTTAGCTCATGGGAAGAAAATACTCCGGTTGACTTTTTCCCTCCCCAAAATGTGGACATAGCTTTGCTAATCATTTGCAAACCTTTTTGGGCTTTTGTATTTTTCCTTCCATTGGGACGGAAACCCATTTTGGATCTTCACACCTACAAAGGAGAGGAAAGCTGCTCAGGATGGCCTAGTCATGCTGTTGCAGGGGTTCACTTACATGGATGAGATGAAGCCTTGCAGTACATTGCCTTGTCTGTCTCTGATCAACCAAGGCACAACACAGTGAATCAACCAGAGCATCCTGTGGAAAAGTATTTGCTTGCTAAACTTCCTGCCTCCAGCAGCCTTGTGCTTTCAGCAAAGCCTTTTTCCTTGCTCTTTCCTCCACAGTTCAGGATTTGTCCTTATACTGCGATCAGCTTCCAGTGTTTCATCCTTCTAGGAGCTACTTGGTTTTGGGGTAAGCCGTGAACTTAGAGCACTGATTGCATTAATTGTGTTCATGCCAGCATATTTCCATTGTGGCTGCTATTATCACTGAGTAATGTTTCTTCTCTCTCCTCTTTCATGGCTTTCTTTGCCTTGACAGACTCAGTCAGATTCCCTCATTCACATCTGCTAATGTGAATGCTGAATAGAATAAATCTATGCGATGACAGCCTCCAAAAAGAAGGGAGGAGGCTGGGGGGAGAGGGAGCTGTCTCAAAAAATAATTTCTACTTAACAGGTGGAATTTCAATAGATAGTTTCAATTAGTTTGTCCAAAGCAAGATGCTTATGGTATGAATGGTAACAGAGCCCCAAATCCAGAAGTCTTTCACCAACCCCCCCCCCCCCCCCCCCCCCCCTTTTC
>VXAB01008349.1:91234-197788 GCA_013399175.1 Odontophorus gujanensis | reverse complement strand
AAGTCACCCAAGCGAAGAAATAGACAACATACATCTATTTATACAATAATACATTACTTTATTTGACTTCAGCTCTGCCAGGCCAGGAGTGCTCTGCCAAGCTCTTCAAGACAAGCTACGCAGTGTGCTTGCCCTTGTGCCAGTGTGAAGACAAAAAGAAATCAGGAGCCTTGAAAAGAAACTGGTGCAGCACATGGCTCTTTCCCACTCCTCACAAATGATGGCTGTCGTGCTCATTAACCTCTGCTAGCGCTCAGTCAGCTCACGCTGTGTGGCAGCAGAGTGCTGAATGAAATAAAAGGCTCTCAAAACCCATAGAAACGCCATCGCTCCTTCATTCCCCACACACAGGCAAATGGCATCTTCCACACAGAATACCAAGTGCCCCTCCTCAGCCTCCTGTAGGCCAGCCCAGGCGCCATGTGGCAGTGACAGCTCAGATGCCACCACAGGCAGGACCAGACTGGCCGCTGCTCAGCCCAGCAGCTCTGGCAGCTTTTCCCCTGACTCGTGCTCAGCTTGGCACTGTGCAGCACTCCGGTGGTGTGTTTTCCAGCTGCACCTTCTGCAGGCTATGGTTCAGCTTGGTTGGAGCAGGCCAGTTGCTGCGTGCAGGCCAGCCCTGCTCCACACCTCAGCAGGGGTCTTGGAGGAGGCACATAATGAGCCTATAAGATCATTAAATAACTGTAACGCCCTAACACGGCATATAAAAATTTTCTTTTTTACATGGGTGGTTATGGTTCTGATAAATGAAAGGGAATCTCTTCTTTGTGGTTATAAATGAACAAAGGGGGCTGTACAGGCTCATCCAAGGCTCACGGAAATAAAAAGAAAACCAAAGACTTCAAATGTATGTGCTTCTAACTAGCAGACTTTGATTTTAAGGATTTTTATCTCAAACTGAAGAGGACAAAGCTACAATTTAAAATGAACTATGAGCAGTTGAAGGACATGATAAACTCTCATCTGAGGCTGCAGAAGGAATCTGTGTGATATGAGCTATAATATTTGAAAGGGAAAAGAACTATGAAACAAAATATAAAGCTAATTAAAAAAAAATCATAAAATATAACCAGGAAAAATTATAAATAATTTTCTTCATGATGGTTCAAATGGAATAGGGACACATTTGACCACAGTGGAATGTTTCTCATTAACATTTTTCACCTGAATTTAAACGTCAAAATGAAAAATATACAGGCAATTGCTACAGAAGTCACTGCAGAAAACTGTGTTTTAAAACAAGGGAAACACATCAGCTATGTACTACTTAATGAACTGCCTTGTAACCTCAAAATATAGCATTACCCGGAGCTTCAGAGGTCTCTTCCAACTGAAACCATTCTGATATGATTCTTAGACCTCATTGGGTACAGAACAGGGAGCTGCTTTCCTTGTCTTCTGAATCTGTTGCCTTTCTGGATGATGGATTATTCCGTAAATTATCCTTTTCCTTTTTCGCTTACCCCAGGTCCAAGTGACCTCTGTATCCTTGAGTTATACAAGCTTTCAAAGGGTATCCCTTCTATTATGTCAATGACTATGTCATTTAGCTGCCACAGACTGAAGGAACCATTCTCTTGAGGCTTTGGTCAAGCTGAGAGCTCTTCGGGCTTAGTATGCAGTGACCAAAGAACCAGATCAGGAGTTTTTGTAGTGATAGTTTGCGATTTGTAGCCTACATCAAAACTAGAATTTTAGTAACTGTATATTGTTGGAGAAAATGGCGTCGGAGATCTTACTTGTCTGACCTATTCTTGGAGAGAACCACATATATAGTTACTTTTGTTTCATTCCAACTTCAGTTCATGAACTCGTGTGTGTTAGTCTTATGCTTATGTGAAGACCAGAAAGGGAAGCCTAGTTAGGGAAAACAACAACAAAATGGTATGAGTGTTTCTAAAGGATGATAAGTGTGTGGTCTTCATTCAGATTTCAAACAGGTTTGACCCCATGTCATCCTATTGGCTTTAGTTATTGTCCTGGTTTAGCACAGACAAGTGTGGGATTAGATATAAGTGTGTTAGTCCATTGTTTAGAATAAATTTTTCTTCTTTTTCTTCTCAGCCAGAAGAGCGGTCTAGAACTGAGTTATGTCAGGTAGCAACAGTTTTCTTCTAAGAAAGTTTATAGGACCATCTACAGGTCTGTTCCATGCAAAATTTAGGATTAGAGATTGAAAAAGTAATGAAAAACCCTTTAATTTTAGGTTATTAGCAAAACATTGTTAGATAAATTTCTATTCTCTTTATTTCAGTAACTAACACAGATGTAAAGACAAATTTTGCAAGTAAACTACATAACTTACCAACTGCAAACCCTGTAAAATTATACTTCCAGCAAGTTGGACCCAATTCACTGAAGAATGCTTAAAAAATGCTCTATACCTTTTCAAATATAACTAATCTACCCAAAAGTTGCACTGTTACTTAAACCCACCTGTGTATACTTAGACTTGTGAACTTTTTGAAGTGGGAATCCTTTATTGGTTACAAGCTGAATATAGAACACCTCTGCTTTAGCTTTGTTGATACAATAATAATAATAATACTGTTAGGGAAAAGTTGTGTCCTCACTTGGGAACAACCCTATGAGCAGAGGGACTGGCTGAAAGCTACTGGGCAGTAGAATATAGAATGTGGCAGTTACCATAACGTTTAATTTTAATTTAAATTGGAAAGCAATATAAATAATATTAATCATATTTTTATTCATAACCTGTGAGCTGATGAAACTAGCTGTACAAGCAGCAGTGAACTGAGAACATTTAGGGGTATGTTGCACTGACTAACATCATGAGTCCAAGGAAATACGTGTCAGTATGGTAGAACATGTAGACTGATGTGAAGTTGGCAGGGAAATGTCTTGGTTAAAAGGCAAACAGGCGGAAAATTTTCTTGCATATCATGGAATTATTTCTGTTAATTGAATGTACTAGAGCCTTCTGTGGTAGCCACCAACGTTACTTGGTTTAATTCTGACTTTAGTGGAAGCAAAATGGGGCCAAGATCTTCCGTACTAGACATTGCGTCCTTTATCTTCTTGCTGTCTTCTCCATTTCCTGCTGGGTGAAATTCTGCAAGATCTCTTCCAAAGGTGCTATGATTCTGGGCCAGGCCAGCCTGCTTTGATACCCACCCTCAGTCCCAGAGACATAGAGGACAAGAGACAGGACAGCAGAGCAGTCAAAGATGTAAGGAGTGGAGAGAATAAAGAGGAAAATAGGGAAGAGGAACAGTGTGTCTTGGGCTGGGGCTAGATTTTGTGACTTCAAAGGATGATGTGGTTCCTGTGAACAAAGCTTTGTAGAGTCCTGCTGTCAGACTGATATGGGACAGTGATGAAAGGAAATCTACTGTTCTATGTTATCTCAAGTTCAACACTTTGCCCATAAAGTTTTATAGGAGAAGTTGTGTATGATACAGTCTTAAAGATATGGCTCCCCAGATAATTGTACCTCTGCCTCTGGGGTTTACTCTTCTGTTCCTAATTTCACATAAGTTGTTTTAAAATGCCACATCAAATTATGCTGAGAACATTAACATTGTGAAAAATATGTTAAGAGCCAAGAAGTGCTGAAATTGAATCACCTTCAGCAGTCTCCTGCTGAAGTATATATGTTATCATAGAGCTTTTATTACAAGAATGACAATCTGGTTTGCAACAGAATCCCACTGGAAAGTCAATGGGGCATTTTAAAAAGCATTTTAGAAATATATTTAGGATTTTCTTTCTGAAAGATTGGAAATAGAGTTTTAATAAATAGGTGGTTGAAAAGTCTTGCTAATCTGATGTTTAGTGTGGCTAAACTGCAATGAAATTATATGAATGCTGAGATGACCCTCAGCTAACTGCAGCAATCACTACTGCTGTTTAGTTGTAGCAAGCATATAGCTGTTGAAATGTGGTTGAAGCATGAGAAAAGAAATGACTGCTTATCCTGCTTCTGAGAAAGCTTTGTGGCTTACATCCTATTTTGTTCTGCTGAAATGCAGTGTGTTTCAAGTGCCTAAATTAGCAGAGTAAGCTGCAAAGTCCGTGGTGACCTGCAACTATTGACTGTATAGCAGAGAATACCTTACTGTCATACACTGAATTTGAACTTGATTTTTATAATGAAGTTGGTTATCCCCTCTATGCTTTAAGAATTGTATGTAGGGAAAGATGGCCACAGAGCTCACATGACAGTAAGAAAAGACAAGATATTCCGGTATTTTAGAGTCCTTTGAGGATGCTTCTTAGGCAAAAGTATGGGTACTAAGAAGCTCATATCCCTGAATGTTAGCAGGTAGACTGAATAAAGCAAAGTTCCTGCAAGAAGAGTGAATTTCCCAGCCAGTATCGTACCAGGAATTAAAAGAGAAAATAGCAAATAAATACTCTATCATTGGTGAAATTCTCCAGAAATATGGGAGACCTTGACTATGCATCATTCTGCACTTTCTAGCAGTGTGTGTCTCTAGAGAAGTAGGGCTGTAAAAGTGTCTTGTTATTTCTGTAGGCAGCAGTAAGCTCTGTATTTTAGTTTCAGTTAAACCTTGGCAGAGTGGGCTGGGTGTGAACTCTCTCTGAGGTGTATTGCATTAGATCTCTAAGAGAAACCAAAGAGAATGATGAAGCATTTTTGAACAAGTTTAAGTCTTTCATCTTTGTGGGAGATGACTTATTTTCAGGGAGTCAAGTCCTGAGTACAGCATGAATTTGAACACCTCAGATCATCGAGCAGTTCAGAAACAATCTTGAATAGCACAGCTAGGCTCTGTCTAGGAGCCAGAGAAGAGGAGGCTGGTGTAGCTGCCCAGCTATGCTGCTCCTGTGAAAGTTATGGTCAGCACTTTCCAGTGGGTACCATGCTACTCACTGGTGCACAAAAGGATAGTAGAGCATAACCCAGAGTGTTGCCAGCAACAGGGCTCTGGCCTGCAAAGCTAAAGGCATTAGAAGTACACAAGAAATTAGAGCTCCCTCTGAACTCATCTTTGCTTAGGGATGATTTGAACCAGACACATAGGTAGTCTAGGAAAGAAGAAATTCTCCGTTGGTGCAAAGAGAAAATGGCTGTTGGTTTAAAACAGTTTTGAGCTTTGTGGTTAAGGTTAGATAGGTTAACAGAGTTGGAAGATACTCAGGGAAATGGGGAAGCTCTCTGTTCATGCTTCTCTCAGTTCTGATCCTTAAAGCCTCTCTGGAAAAACCCCTCTAACCCAGAAGTGAGCTAAGAAGCACACTGGAATTATCCATGGAGTCTCCTTGCTACATGATTCTCAAAACAATGTAGCAAGCAGCTTCTCTTGTAAAAGACAGAATTGCTGGGTTATGTATGCTAATTAGGGCTCTGATAGACATTGTCTATTGATTCGTCTATAAGCCTTCTGATTAACATTCATATTTCTAAATGAAGGAAAACACTGAAAACAGGGCTGAGTCTTTTTTTCCTGCTGTCAGCTGGCTGAAAAAAAGAGGAAATCATTTCTATGGGTGCTTGCCTGGCTGCTGGGTGTTTCCACGTATGACTTTCCTGCTCTCTAACTACTCATGACAGCTTAATGCGATTTTTTTTTTTCTCTGTCATGTTTAAAAACATATCCATCAGCTGATGAATCTAGAACAGTACTTATCTTAGTCTGCTTGTGAAGGATTATTAATCATAGGGTACCCTGACAGAAAGTTGCTCAAGGTGTTTTGATGGGCAGGAAAATAAGAAAGAGAATTCTACAATCCTTAGCAAATGCTCAATTTAAATGCAAAGCAGCTGTTTAGGAAGTGTAGCATTGCTAAGTCACAGCTGGATTTCGTTAGACAAACACTAGGCTATACCTACTGCCAGCTTTGTTTTGATCCTTGATTCTGAGTCCTTGATCTCTCTAGCAACAGGGTTTAAGAAAGTTTATTTCTGGTGGCAAATAGGGGAAATTAAAAAATATGACCTTTTTTGTTTGTTTCCTTCTTGGCAGTGCTACTGTAGAGGAAGCTCTCCCCCATAAATAAAGAATTCCCTTTCTGTCAGCTTATTTTTCTACATGGTTTTAAAGCTCTCCTATAACAAAGACAAGGTTTAAAACTTCCATATGAGCTTTTGCTATTTCTTTGACAACTGAAGAGAGAAACAATTCAGGGGAGAAAAAAAAAAAAAAAAGCCAGTACAAATGAACAGGTGAAGGATAGATGCAGGAAACCACTGAGCTGAATGATGTACAAAGGAAGAGTAAAGCAGTAGGAAAAACAAATTAACGGAAGAGAGAAAGACTATCTAAAATTAAACACTAGATAAACTGGGCCAAAAGACAAATCCTGCAAGTGCAAATATATTAACTGACTTGGGTTTGTGAAAGATGAGCTGCCTGGAGTCATTTTTTCCATTTTTATTCTGCCTTTCCTGAAAAGGCTATAGTTATTCTTCCCACTGATATTGATGAATGTTATGGAAAGCTTGTTTTTAAATAAGATCAGTTATTAGATAATTGAAAATGAAAGTTATTTAAGCTTTAGCACTGCTATTGAGTCAATGACCACAATAGGCAGGAGAACTTAAAAACAAAAGCAATCCAAATAGACTGCAGTATATAAGATAACACATATTTAGCTGTCCAGAATCAGCTTTTAACAAAATGCATCACAAAGGGAAAAAAAGCCAACAATCTTATGGCTAAAGATTAGTGGTCATCTGCTATCCCACTTTTGCTCGTATCCTCAGATGAAAGAGGCATCATTCTGCCAAATGGTGATGGGTTCCGGGTGCAATGGGTGACAGTCCTTGTTTTTGACTGAGCCAAGCCCTTGACTGAAGCACTTAGATTTGAGGGGATCAAAAAAACCCCAAAAAACCCCCCAAAAAAACAAAAAAAAACCAAAACAAAACAAAAAAATAACCTCCATCCAGCTTTTCAGAACTTGAATAAAAATCTGGGTGTCTAGTTGTAATTTCATCTATGTGCTCACCTGCACTTACAGTCTTCTGCGAGATGGATGGTGGGTGTTGATGTTTGCTTAGAAGGAAAAAGACCTCATCCTCTTCTCATGGTCACTGCATCCACAACACCTCTTGTTTCCCCCTAGTGGGTGAAATTTTTAAAGTAGATCATATATGTAGCCTCAAAAATCTAAGAGAAATTATTGAAATTTGCATTTGTTGAATGCTTCGCTTGGTTTTTGAAATAGGATATAGGACATAAATGATATGCTTACATCTGCTCTGCACCTACGTCTCTAGAGATAACTTTTGCAAGCATTGCAGATTGGCAGGGCCCCATCACTACCTCTTTTCTCTCAAGAAAAGATAGAAGACACTAATGCATCCACACTAGCACACTGACTTCTACATTACTATTTTTTTTTTAAGAACTCAAAACTTTGTTGCTGCATACCCCACTCAAAACCAACCAGTAGTGAATTGGGGTCGCCTGTTCTCATGAAAAATGTCAGGGTTAAGATACATTAATCATGGTATCATAGAACTGTTTGAGTTGGAAAGGAAGCCTGCTCTGTCCAGTTTACCTGCCTAGGTCTTCCTTTGAATTGCACTGAGAATATCACTGTCATCTTTGTGTCATTTCTGCAACTTTCCCCTTATTTTCACTTTGTCCCCTGATATATCCCTATTTGTTGGCTTATTTAAAACCCTATGACCCCTTCATTTTATTCAGTGGTGCTGATTGTGACAAATGGGTCTTATGTCCCCAGCTAAGCTTCTCTGCTGCTGCTTATTGCATATAATGTATATTTTTCCCGTAGGTCTCCCCCTGCTTTTCTTTGTTGAAATCCTAGCTGAGAGCAAATGACTATTAAAATAATTCACATGCATGACAGCCTGTGTGCAGGTGGCCTGGTCAACTAGGATACCTTATTGATGTTACCTGCATCTGTTTCGCTTTCTTGTTTGTGTTTGTTCTTTCTTAAGGTACATTGACTTAAATTGTTGTGTCATAAACTTGTTTGCACCAGTAGTTGTTCTTTTTTCTTCAGAGATAATAGTACCCAGGGGAGACTTGGTGTTAAATGAGCCCCTAATTTAGCTTAAACAGTAAAGCTCCTGATAAATATAGATGAGCAAATCTATACATTTCTGGAGGAAATATGGGAAAATTCCTATTCAATTGCTAGTGCTATCAGCAGGATATCCTAGTGATCCTGGTGACAGGACAAGAGGCAATGAGCCCAAACTGGAACACGATATTTTTTCTGAACACAAAAAAGCACTTATTTTATGATGAGGGCTACCCAGAGAGTTTGTGATGTCTCCCATTTGTGGAGATCTTCAAAACTTGATTGGATACAGTACCAGGAATCCTGCTCAGTATGCACAGCTTAAGAAAGAGGTTGGTCTGTGGATCTCAAATAGTTTCTTCCAGCTTCCATTCTCTAACTCTGAGACACCTCAGGACTGAAACACTGAATTAGGAAATTGATTATGAGAGCAGCTAGCAGCTTTCTGTCAAAATGGTAACCCAGGCTAATAGTTAGGTTCCACAAATCCAGTTTTCCTTCGCATAAATTTTGCCTTTATTAAATTTTTTCAGTACTGCAAGAGGAAAATTTAAAGACATTATTTCACTTAGGATTTTTTTAATCTACAAAGCGATCTACAGATTTCTAAACTAATGGCTGTGTTTAATCTGAAGCATATTTGAAGAAAGCAGTGCTGCAGTGGCCCTATATACAGTATCTTGAAAGAGATGCCATTTCAGCCATCACATAGAATCATAGAATGGCCTGGATTGAAAAAGACCTCAAAGATCATCTAGTTTCAGCCCCCAGAAAGTTGCCTGCACATTCAGTTTGGCCCAAACCACAAAAATATTATTTTGAAGGTCATTTTTCTTTCTGCATCAGTTGTCCCTGTTCTGTAGTTTTCCATCTCAAGAACAATTTACATTAATATTTAAACATTATTTTAACATTATTCCCCTTAGATAATTCTCAGAATAAGAGTGCCCATATTAATAAATTACCTTTATCCATGCAAGAAAGTTCAGTACTGGTACACAGCCTCTGATCGGAAGATGGATGGTAGGAAACTCCCAGTTCAGTCTTCTGCACAGTTTTTTCATGATTGGTCCAAATACTTTCAGACTGTCCAGTCCTGTTACCTCAGCAGGTCTTTCATTGCTTTGACAAAACATCTCATGAACTCTAGTTTGAGAAATTAATCGATAAATCAACATTTATGTTATCTAGTGCATACCAAGTTCCTTTCATACAATGCTGCTTTTCCTCAGGATGTTATGTTTTGCCAAGATAGAGTCTTGTATACATTCAAATGCCTGTATCAACCTAGTCTATGCAACAAAAATGTCTGAGGAACTCTAGCAAACAGCACATTCAGTTACGATATTCACTGATTTGAATGGGTTATATTCTGAAATGCACAGAAATGTTAACTCTGCTTCCCTTGTGTAGAGTAGGTCTGTCTGTTTGAATTTCCAAGGTGTGGGCTGGGAAATGTATTCAGTATCTCATGTCCTAGTGGATGTAGTCTTCTAGATGTCTTTGTGAGTCTATGCCCAAGGGAGTGCTTTAATATCAGAAACAGTTTCTTTGTGTAAACCAGGACAGTTCATTAGCTTTCATTCCCAATGTTTTTCATCTTGAATTTTAAATAATGAATTAACTGAAGTATTTTTTTCTGGAAAAAAAAAACAAGGAAACAAACTAGAGATACAAACTACTTTCCAGGGCAAGTTTTTGAGGGGATTGCGGAAGCTGCGCTTTACACATTGCCATGAGATGTGTGCTTTATCTTTGTTTCTCCATATTAGTTGTCTACCTATTGATTTCAGATTTCCTAGAAGTGATTCTTGCCATTCCTTCTGCATTTTCCTTACAATTTATGCAATAACCTTTTGTAGGCTTGGAGTATGTATTTAAAATACAAGTAAACTCAGAATGTAAGTATTTCATTTTCCTCCTGCGGGGATAGCTCAAATCTCTAAGTTATATAATATAGGAATAATACTCTTTGTAACAAAATTTCCATCTTAAAGAGCCTGGTTTGTCCTTATTGATTCATGCAAGCAGTGAGGACTATTAGCTGTGACTCCTAAAAGCATGTACTCACCGCGTGCTCAGTCTGTCAATAGAAAACTCCATTAACATTTCTGAAATGGAAGTGTAGCATTACATGAAAAACTACTTCAACAGTGATTTCAAACTAACAAGAAAACACCTTTCTCCATCTTGATAGATTGCCTGTCTTCATGATTAGATTTAATTACTTTGAAAAATTTTCTGTAGTGCTTCAACAAATTTCATTAAGGTACAACAGTACCTAACTGTATTGTTAGGTACACCAAGTAGCCAGTAGCATCTTATAGCTTTATAAGTGTTAGGTTGGTAGGTGTTACTTTGCCTTAGAAGGATGAGTTAAGCACTGTCCTATTGACTTATGGTTACTGAAACTGTGGTAGAAGATTTACTGTCAACTGTGACCTCAGCTTCTCTGTGTTCGTGCCCCTTGACTGTGCTGGCAGGAGATATTTCTAAAACTGGAAATAGATGCTTGGCCCTCCTTAGTTATAGCTTTGCAATTCATAACAATACCCAAATACAGTTGTTTGTATTGAATGGAGCTGACAGTTTTTCATCTAAGGAATTTTCTCCCTGATGAGCCATGTCTAAAGAGGAAAGTTCTTTGCAAGAGTTGAAATTTAACTCAGCTTCTCATATACTCCTATTTATGCATCCCCTCTTCCTTGCCTGGATCTTTTATTTGGGGTTAGAAAAGTTTAACAGACTTGCTAATGAGAAACTCAGTGGAGCAGCAAGGTTTGCCAAGGAGTTTTGTTAATTTGCTCATTATCAAGAGAGTGTGATGTTGTTACCTCCCTACAGGTAAGCTGGGGAGGGACTCTGTATAAGGGCACGTAGTGACAGGATGAGGGGAAATGGTTTTAAATCAGAAGAGGGGAGATTTAAACTGGATATTAGGAAGAAATTGTTTATTGAGAGGGCGGCTAGACACTGGAACAGGTTGCCCATTGAGGTTGTGGATTCCCCCTCCCTGGAAGCATTCAAGGCCAGGCTGGATGGGGCTCTGAGCAACCTGGTGTTGGGGGAGGTGTCCCTGCCTATGGCAGGGGGGTTGAAACTAGATGATCTTAAATGTCCTTTCCAACCAAAATCATACTATGGCCTAAGCCCACTTTTGAGAGAATATGCTTCAAATACACTGTCTGTAATCAGATGCCTTAACATCATTACTCTGAACATTTGGGATGGCTTTATCACACCTGTAACACAAGTGAGCATCGGATCCTGGTACAGGAACTTGACTGTGGGAAAAGGCAGATGTGAGGAGTCTTGGGAGGATGATGTTTGTGACCCTATGTATGTGTATGCAAACTTGCAAATATGCATATATAAAACTCTCTACAGGAATAGGACCTCCTCTGAAGTCAGTGAAGTTATATTGCAGAACAGTGCAGGAGCAGGCACTTCACAATGTTAAATATATTCAAAGTTATCCAAAAATCAAACCAGGGCTGGTGTAGCTGATGCTGTTGCATAGTGGGAGGCCTTGCATTCAGCCTATGGAAATGCAGTGATTTTGTGGTGGCATTAGCATTACTTAGCAATATTCTTGCACTCTTTCAATGTATTCCTCTGTGCAGAACTTTCCTTCTGGGGGGATGTGCGAGCACTGTGCCTTGCTTTCCTTTGGTGGCTCTGGCAGTGACGTGTCTGGCTTTGCGGGGACCCCTGTGCTGCCCTTTCTTCCCTGAGCAGCTATTGTGGCAGGCTCATTCATGCATCCCTAAACCCAGCGCGTGTAGCAAAATGCCGACTTCCAGGAGCAGGAAGCGCCTTCCCAAAACCACTGTGCTGCCTTGAAGCACCCTGGTGGTTTTCTGCCCTCCTCTACCCCTCCGCTGGAAGCTGCCATGCCCCAAGGAGTGCCTGGCCTCCCACCCAGAGCGTCCAACCTCCCCCTGCCCTGCAGCACTGGGACAGCCCCCAGGCGGGCCCCCAACCCCCATAATCTCCCCGCCTGCGCGTTGCCCAGCCAACAGCCCAGACAAGCAGGTGATGCATTGACAGAGAGCAGATGGTCTCCCACCGAGGTAAGCGGGGCTCAACAATGAAACCGTATTGATCATATTGCTCCTTTTCTCTTCTTCTGCTTCAACTTTGGTCTTGAGGTTTTGCTGCTAATAACATCCCCCTCTCCCCTCCCCATTTCTCCTGCCGCCATCACAGCCTGTCTCAACCTGCTCACGAGCTCCAGCTCTGTTGAGAGGCCTCTTCTGATGAAAGGCCTCAGCCTGCAATAAGAGTCAAAGGGTGTCCATGATTTGCCTTCTCCAGGGGCACCCACCTCCCATTCCACCCTATCCTCAAGACCCTTTAACACTGCTCCCAGGACCACCATCTTGCCATCTCCCTCAGCACATAGACTGAGGAGATGAGAAGGCTCCATCAGCTCTCAGCTTGACCCACTCAAGTCATGGCAGCCTTCTCCAGCTCACTGAGCACCTCAGTTCCTCTTCTGTTCTGCTTCTTAACCTTGCTTGTGCATATGCATGTAAGAAAACAGTCTGAGGAAAGAACAGTTTTACTCCCATCAGTCCTGAGGGGGCAGCTAAAGGGCCCCCTCTGACTCTTTGTTTTCTTGAACGTCTGTCCTCTGTTCTACCTTCCTTTGGCCAGAAGGACGTGCAGCCTGCTCAAACACAAGTTCAAGTGAAATCAAAAGCAGAGGCCTTCTCTCAAATTCCCTCCTGGTTTACACCCTCTTCTCCAAGTGGGAAAAATTGTCCCTTTACTCATTTATCTCCACTTTTCCCTAAGCATGCACATATAAACACATAAGGAGCCCCATTTCACTCTTTCTATCATGTCCTATCTTCCTCTCCTTCTCTTCCCCCACCTTTCATCAGATGCTTGTGTACAGATAAATAAGAGAAAGAAAACCCCAGCCATCAGCGTGCCCCCCCCCCCTTGCTCCCCCTACTCAGCAGGCTCAGCCCTGCATTCACAGCTGTGTGAGGATGCTAACACTGAGGGCATGAGCACTGTCAGCCACTATTCACAATTTTAATACTAGCTTCATAGCTGTCACATAAATTCATTGGCAACTTTGAGCTTAGAATGGCAAGAGGGAACTCAAAAATAGAAAACGAAGTAGCATGTGAGGAAAAAGAAAAAAGAAATAAAGAAATTGTAAGGGCAGTTTGCTATGGTATCTGCACTTGTTTGCAGGTGGTTTTTGAAACTATAACTACTGTAACTCCATGCAGTGTTCTCTAAAGTAGCTGTCACATTGTAGTTTTTTTTTTTTAATCTATTACTCCAGCAGACATCCTTTTTTTTTTTTTTTTTTTACAGTAGATAAAAATGCCTATAAAGGCTTTACCCCTCCCTTTTATTTTTATTTTTTTTTTCCTGAGAGAGTTGAAAAACAAAGGAAAGTAGATAAAAAAGGCTTCTGAATGAATGGAAAACAATACAGGGTCACAAAGCTGTCGCAACCAATGTCATAGTGGCGCTGCTGGGCAGGCTTACAGAGGACTTCTTGTTCCTTGATTTTTATGGTGATCGGTAGAACGCATGTAGCACTTTGTGAACAGGTTTAGGACAAGTGGCAAAGAAAAGGCTCTTCACAATAAACTCTTTTCTACAGCATCGGGAGCATTATGCCTGCAAACACCTGTGGTTTGCAAAGAGGGAGCTGTAAAGGGGACACACAAGAAATATATATAAATAGAGGGGCGAGACATTGTTTTTGAGTTACACTGCATGTCACAGTTGTGCACAGTAGTGTTTTTTTAACTTATCTGAGACTATGGAACTTAGAAAAGCCTCAGAAATATTACTGAATACAAATGCCAGCATTTAGAGGATGGTGAGCTTGAGGGAGAGAGAAATGAGATGAAAAGAGAAATGGAAAGATCAGCCTAGTAATCTGGCAGGATATCAGCGCTGTTCTGAGGTGATGTGGCAGAAGCTAAGACTCTATTATTCCTCCTAAAGTGTGTCTCTGAAGCAGCTTCCACATCCCCATGCCCTGCAAAGCAATGACCTGTACTGAAGGTGAAAGAGTAGGCTGGTTTGTATCACCTAGCCCAAGAATGCCAGCTCCTCAGGTCTGGGCTTTTTAGATGCCTATCTGTGGGAAGGTTCAGCCTCTGCTGCCATTCCACCTGCCTCTGAAGTCATGGACCGACATAATAAAATAGGAGACATTACGTTTCAGAGCAGCCCTTGTATAGTTAATAGTTCCTATAAAAATGCTCCTTGGCTTCACCAGCTGCAAGTTGAAGAAGCACGCATCACTGCTCTCTGAGATTTCTACTGCCCATTGGTGTGCTGTGGATAAGACATATATACAATAAAAAGACAGCAGGTCTTCAGGTCACATGAAAGTGGCATAACCTTGGTGTTTCTCCTTTTGCGGTCTGTGTATTGGTTCTAAGGCGCTCACAAAGAAAATGAACATGCAGTGGTTTAAGGTTACTGTGTTGAAGCCTGTGTCTCCTCCAGATGTCTACAGATAGGAATGAGTTGGGAGCATTGTGATTAATAAGGAATTTATACAATATGATATATTTTATTCTTAACAGTTACAATAAACGAAATCTTCCTCTCTGTTCTCTAAGCAATTGAAATGTATTTTACTAAAAACATACCTTTATTCTTTCTTTTTCTTCTAAGATATGAAGATATGTCAGAGCTTTTCACTTTTCTGTAAGCACTCTGGAGATAATTGCACAAGAGTTTCAACAGAGGGAGAAGAATTTAGTGTTGGAAACTTAATGTTGCTATCAAACCTTGCAGGGATCTGGCTTGCCCTCTTAAACCTACAGCTCAGACTTTCATTTTATTTATTTATTTATTTATTTATTTTCCAGTAGAACTCAGTGGACTTTGGTTCATATAATTCTTCAGTGGCATTGCTGAGCAAGGGCATGCTACTCTGATTCTATATATGGATTTTCAACCTTTTCAGCAAGTCTAATTGTCCCTGTTCAGTGTGTTGCACTTAGTACTGGAGGATGTTCAGAAAAAAAGATTGTACCTCACCCTCTGACAGCAAGATATTGGGAGTTTCGAATGTTTTTCAGATCAAACATAAATAAATATCTTCCTCTCCCATTCTGAGTGCTAAGAGTTAGACGTGCTTTTCTCAGAAATGGAATCACCATTACTTACCTTGAATTAAATGGCTATCTGATATTTTTAGCTAAAACATAGTCAAAAAAATATTAGTTTGTACAAACTTTGGACTTTTTCTTCTAAAAATCTGATTGTGACTGTGTGCACAGGTGATAACACTATCACTCATAAACTTCAGCATACAGCTTCAGGTGGCACGGGGGAATTACTGCTGTCCCCAGTATCTGTGGGTTTTGCCAGAATGGGGTTTGAAATAAATGGTGTTTTCTTGTAAGTCAGAAGAAATAGCAATGTCAGGGATTTCAGCACCTTATATACCTTACCAATGAAACCATGGTTGACTGATGCTTGAAATGCTGCTGCTCTTACCTGTCCTTTGTGATAATGAAGTTAAATAATTTTAGCAGAACCATCAGAGCACTGCTAGAGGAGTGATAATTCACCTGAAAGCCCTTGAGACTGATAGCTTGACCATGCGGGATGGATCTGCTTTCTGTATGCTTTTCTAGTTGTTGCTTGAGCATGGGCTGAGATTAACATATTTTCCTTGCCTTTGGATCAGTTCCAGGCACTTTTTTGGATATCTCCAGGCCACTCATCTTTCATAAGTCCAAAGAGATGTATACTGTGGCCTATTTTGGTCAGCTTGAAGTAGATTAGACAACGAACTTCAAGTTGAAATGGATGTTGGCTAGGACAATTACAACATAATTCATTAATGCAGTTTATCACTTTGTAAATTACTAGTTTGCAGCCTGATCCAAGAATTCTTTTTGTAGTTATGGTAATACCATCACATGTGAGATCTTGAAGCCAAAACCTTTCAGGAATATCCATCCATATGTTTTCATACATAAATAGCATTACCGAAGTCAGTGGGACTTAGATATATATATCTAAGGTTGCATGTGGAAATGGTTGCAGAAGTGAATCCTTAATTTGCCTTTGTTATCAACTGCTTAGTGTAGTTTCACATACATTCACACATGTAGTCTTATATATATATACATGTGCACATAAGCTGAACCGTCTTCTAGTAATTCTAATGTTGAACTTTGCTTTACGCTTAAGAAATTAAGTTGTTTTTGTTTTTTTAGTTTTCTAAATAATGCTATTTGTACTTTGTCATTTAACTTAGAGCAATGTTCATAGTAATATATTTTTTGCAGTTCTTACTGGCTCCATGCAGTTTGCTGACTGAGGAAAGACAATTTTGGTTGAGATAAATTCTTCCTGACACTCAGACCTTCGACGTATATCCTCTATTTCTGCTTTATTTTGCACACGCTCTTCCTGTTGTTCATGACAAGGAAACGAATTAGAAAGATAGCAAGGTAATGTGAATTTCTAGCTCTGGCAGAACTTTGTATCATCATCAAATAAGATTACTGCTTTGAGAAAGGCAAGCAGTGCGCTTGACTCAGCAGTCTGACAGCATGTACTGATTTAGTCTTAAAGATGCTTCCCTGGGGAAGAACTGCTACGATTGAGCTGAATTTATCTGAGTAAGGAGGACTGGAGCAGACATGACAGAGCTATCTACTATGTGACTTTTGAATTCAGCCAGGTTTGTTTGTCAAACACTGTTTGTAAGAAAACAGTATTTTAGTTTTGAAACAGTGCTCTGTTGCATCCCTGGTAACTGAAGTCATTGATTTCTGCATGGTGACAGTGGTCTGGTTGTGTGGAGCAAACTGAAGAACAGGATCCCAAGTTTCCTAATTGTTTCCTCACTGCACAGAGCAGGGAGCCTATGAAAGAGCAGAGATTAAATCTTCATCTGAGCAAAACAAACAACAACCATTTCTTGTACAATGAAAGAGACAGACTGGGTCTACATTTCAGCTTTCACATTATTGTCACCATGCTATGAACACCATGGCTGCTTCCTTTGCGCTGACAATTGAAAACTCCAATATTCCATACCTTAAAAATCTAGTGTTATAGTTTGTTGCATGGTTTTCCAGTCATTCATGTTGCTCCTCAGTAACTTAGCAATGACTAGTCCAGATATGCACACACCATATTGTTTTTCATGTTTGACTAGAACACTGACAGATTAATAGGAAGCGTAAATAGCTATGCACTCTGTGGTGGCTCAGTGTGGGCTGGCAGGATTGACTGCTGCCAGACTTTGTTGTATTTGCACAGAGGAAGCTGCAGCAAAAGCCTGCTGAGGCAAGGTGACGTGGGTCATGGGTATTTGTTTCTCATCTCTATAGAAAACAATTGTCCTCTCAATGGAAGACAGCGTTTCAAAACTATGTGGTTTCACTAGTGGGGAAGCATTTGCACTTCCAGAGCATTAAATAGAATGCATCTACAGAGTGGCAGATGCATTAAGTGTCCTCAGTACACTGCACACCATGCACACGAGTGTGGGTTCTGATAAATTGTTTCCAACTATTTTACTGACTTGTCAAGCTTAGAAGAAAAGAGTATTGTTCAGATTTTCACTGACATTTTTCTGTGAGTTTCTTCTATGCTGAATGCTTTTTTATGGTACTGACTTAAGAAGAGTGTGAAAAGATGAATTTGTACATTAGATAACTATTTTAGTTATGATGAAAGATCTTTATTTTACCAATTACTAGAGCATCAGGTAGGAAACTCAACTAAAATCACATCTTCTCAAAATGAGATGTCATAAAACCAATGGCATCAAGATTTTGAAGTGGTTATAAGCTAGATAGACACCTGAAGTAGTATTTTTTACCTATTAGCCAGTGGAAGGTACATTACAAATATAGTTTCAGACAGCTCAAATGCGTATCTGAGGTTTTGATTCAGGAACACTGCGTCTTCTGCAGTGGGAGGGCAAATTGGGATGCTTACATTTGGTTCCTTGTGTAGACAGTATTGGTGAATCTCCAAGAGATGATGGTTCTTGTGAAAATCATGAGAATGTGTACCACCTGGTGGTACATTAGGTATTTTACGTACTTTTAATGTTGTCTTAGCAGAACAGAATTCAGGGAAAGCTGAAAACAACCATTTCCAGTCTGCCCCTCCCTCCCCCCTTGCAGTACCCTAGCTGGGTGCACAGAGCTCACTGGAGTGTATCCGCAGCTGTGCCATCAGTGAAACCTGGTGTTATTTCCAGGCTGCCCTGACTAGAGCAATTTTAAGCCTTCTGAAATATGGTCTTAGCCTCCCTCCTTTCCTACGTTAGCTTTGAGGATAAACCAGGTTTTGCCATGAACTGCAAAGATGCATGGACTTCCCATTGTGTCTGACCACTGCAGAATGCTAATTATGTAGTGTAAGGAACTTCTCTGTGTATAAAGGCTTGTGTGAAGTTCGCTGACAGGATATCCAGCTATCTATCTCGTTGATAGATATGATTTCTCTCTAGGTATGGTAGTGGCTGCATGCAGTGCTTAGATAATACTGGGCTCGTGCAATGTGGACATATGCCCAATGCAATATTATTTTGTTTCACATTTGTACGCTTCATTTCTTTCAGGCAAAAAACCCACAACACCAGCTCCTTCCCCTCCTACCCTCCTCAAGCCCCAAGAACAGATGACTCTCTCTAATTAACACTTGCCTGAATTCATGAAACTCACCTAAAATGTTCTGTGGAGTCTAGAGAGAAAGGCTGCTTATTACTTATGCATCATTCTCAACAATGTTGACACCATAAGAAAATCAGTGGGGGAGTCAACCCCTGTTGTTAAAATAACGGAAATACATGACAAAGAGCATTAACTTCAAGACAAGAGGAAAGAGGCAATTCCTCTCCCCCTTTCCTGCAGTGTTTGCCTTTCTCTGCTCCAGTGCAGCTATTTGCACTATAGCAAGGTGGCCATAAAGTACCATCAATCTGAAAGCCTGGTGGCATGAACAAGCTGCCGTGGGGTGAAGCGACGTGTGAGGCTGCAAAGACTTCATCACTCCCTGCTGAGCTCCCCTTACTGCCCAGTAAATACTAGAGGGCTTGATTTTCAGAAGAAACTGCAAAAAATATTTTGCTTGGCTTGAAGGGTAAAAGATCAAGCACGAAGGCTGTAGGCAGTGATATACCACACACTCAAGCTCTAGGTTGTATCACTGTATTTGTTTTGCATAGATGTGATCTGATTTGGTACTGTTTCATGGTGACTTTGTAGCAGTTGAAAGGACTACAGAAGACTCAGGGATCCAGACTGGGCCCCAGACTTTTTTCTCGTCAAGTAGAATATTTGAATAGCTTAATGGCCACAATAAACCTGTGGACAGTTCAGAACCACATCATGATGTGACAGTGATTAGTGGCTGCCATTTGGTAATGGAGACAAGACTCTCTTTTTCCCTCATTTACAATGACCTCGCCAGCTGTCACTGGGTCTTTTCAACACATGCAGGAACACTGTGAGGCCTCTTTCAATGGAAGAGAGTCTGGTTTTGGGATGCATTATGTTTTACTGGAACTTCAAATTTACTTGGAAAATATATGTGTGCTCCATTTATATATATATGTATAAAAATTCATATAGTACTATCACAGGAGGAAGAAGTGCGTTGCTGCCCTAAATTTTTTCATTCAAGGTTTCTTTAATGTATATATTCAACATCTTTAATGGTTTAAAGGCCCAACACAACTGCATCATAAAGTATACTTACCTTTATATCTGGAGTGTGAGGCTTGGAGGCCTGTAGTGTCAATAAAAGGGGAAGCAGTGTCCAGCATGAGGATGTCCATAGTTCCAAACTTCTACATATGGCCTTACACTGGAAAACCTTCACAGATGTAATGATGTTTGGTGTTTTTTTATTTTCTTGTGCTCAGAATGTTGATCCCCCTGCCTATGTCTCAGTAGCTATTGCAAGTCTTTCTTCTTGTTGTCTTCTTCCTGTAAGAGTTTTAGGAATAGCAGTGAGTGGTGGATCAGTGCAGGGAATGCATGGTTTCAGGCACTTCTGAAGTAGCTGAGATAGACATCTTAACATAGGAAAGCAGAATGCCCCTGTAACAATCGTCTATGCTATATGACCTTATACATCAGTATTCACAAAGAACAGGCTGCCCATGAAATTAGTGGGAAGTTTCATGCTCCCTATGAAGACCTTTTTGTAACTGCTAGTAGGGCCTGGTGCTGGCCCGTTGCAAAAGGAGTGGCATTTTTGTCCCAACTACTTTAGTGTCTCAGATGCTAAGTATTCAGCAAGACATAGCTGTGCAGAAATCGCCCTGGTGCCTTTGGCTAGACAAAGCATTGGATTCAGTTTAAGCAAAGAAGTTACAGTTGTAACCTTAGAACCTTAATAATTGCCTCTTTCGAAGTGCCTAAGTGGGTGCAAGAGCCCATATATCCAGAAGTGTGAGACATGGAAAAATGAGACTAGATATTCATAGGAGGGCAGATCTGAGATTGTAGGGAAAGTAGACTCATTAGGGATCATATTCTCAGCTCCTGAGGTGACTTTTGACTGTCAAGATCTGCACAACAGGATTGAACAGATGTTTTTAATTAGTATCCGTCATATTGACCTGAATTTTGAATGGTGAGATTCATCAACAGCTGTACATGCATTATGGGTAAAGAATGAAAGAAACAGAAGTTGTATCAAATTTTACTGGTGTAACTAGGTTTTCTTTACAGGATGTCTGCTATGAAGTTAACTATTTTCAATGGACTTAATAGTGTTGCCACTGATATTTCTGGAGAATCCACTCTACTTTACATTTTTGAGGCATTGCTTTCTTGTTTGTAGAATCTGACAACACAAATTGGTACTGTCAGTAGTATTGCTAGGAGTTAGGCAGTTGGTCTCCACAGAATTTAAATAAAAGGCAAGAAAAATATCTTCTGGTTTCTCTGAGCACGTTAACACATTGTACGATAACAGTTAATAAAAAACCTGACTTCAAGTAACCTTTTTTAATGATCTCACAGTCCACATCAACACAAGGAATAGTACAGCGTGCTGCAGTATGCAACCTCAATGACTGCTTCCTATTGTACGTTTAATTATTTAAGGCCAATAAAATACCTTGATAGAAGCCTGAAAGAGTCCAGAGAGACACTGATGAGTTATGGGAAGGACTGGATCCATCATATCAGTTCAATTGGTTTATTTATTTTTTACTAATTTGGTATTTTTGCAAAGTCTATTTCAGGAAGCAGGGAAATGTTAAATTGATTATTTTAGTACCACTGTCCCAGTCTTGCCTGAGCACATATTGAAGCAGTTGTGAGGCACAGGACCCTGATTCTGAGACACTCTGAGGGCAAGGGGGACTGCCAGGGGTACATGCTAGGTTGCTGGTGAGAGAAAGGAAGGAGGGAAAAATGGGTTTGGAAGGGAAACAAGTGCTGTCATAGGAGGAGCAACATGATGTTTATAAGAAGATGAGCTGTACAGGCTTTCAATAGGAGTTAGCCAAGATCACCAACATGTTTTTCAAGATTTCCAATTATGAAGCACATGTTGCAGTTAAGATCTGCTTTGGCATTTCACAAGTGCTCTTAAAAATGCAGGCAGTCAGAACCCCCCAGGGGTCAGTTCTGTTCCTTGTCTGCTCTCACTGCTGGGGTAGTCTCTCTTCCTTGATAGTAAAGGCAGCAGAAACAGGACCCAAAAGCTGAAGTTCCACTCAAGAATGACTGAAATAAAGTAGATGGCTCCTGAACAATTCAAAAAGTAAGCCTACAATTCATGTAAATATGAAATCTAGAATCCTGGAGCAGAATCCTTGAGAATAACAAAATGATGCATATTTCCCTCTGTCTGAGACACGCATTAACCTTGTTCTTTTATGTTAGAGGGGTCAGCTCCATTTATCCAAACAGCCCAAGGAGACTGGGCTCTGATGAACCCTCTCCCCATCCCACGCAGCTGCAGCCTGTTTGCTGCCAACCACAGCACAACATCACCCGTCCCTTCTGTGCTGTAGGGACGCCTACCTGTGCAACCTGGTCTAGGGAGCTGCTTTGGAAGGGGGTTGGACTCAATGACCTCTAGAGGTCCCTTCCACCCCCTACAGTTCTGCGATACTGTGATGCAAGTAAAACTGTTGGACAAAAAAGCCTCATAGGGTGGAGAATTAGTCTCGCTTCAGGACGAAATGTTTGGTCCTGTTGTCACAGTTTGACCTTGCTGGAAAACATACATGTGAGCTCAGGTGTTGGAGCAGAGCAGCAGCCCCCAGACCCTGCCATCAAGGATGCATGTCCCTTCTAGTTCTGGCACATGGTTGCTTTACTGTGTGCATGTCCTCTTCCAGTACCTTGCAGTGCTCCAGGTTTCATGTAGATCATCCCAGTGCCATTGCCCAGCCCTTTCTGTTAATATGGTGGTAAATGCTGGCTGCAGAAGCACTTGTATCTTGAGCCTTGCTTAGAAAGGTAAAAGGAACCCTGCTTTTTTCCTGCAGAGCAAACATTTTTGATAGTTTTCTGCCACAGCTGTTTGGATGAGTCTTGGAACACTATCAAGATTTGTTAAAGAAGGTGTGTTGCTACCCTTTCCAATTCAGGAGACTTTTTCAAGACCTTTTGTTCATTTCAGTGTGCCCCTAAGAGAGGAGGCAGGACAGGCTACAGTTTTGGAGGATCTGCATGCTAGTTGCTGTCTTATGGCTGCAGGGTTTGCCTGCTCTGTAGGAAACAGAGTGGAGATAATAGTATGACTGAGGGGAACACAGAGCCGCAGAGTCTGAGGACCTAATTCTGATTTCTGCCTGAAATTCTCCCTGCTATTACTATTTGTAAATTTATAGTCATGATATAAAAGTTCATTGAGGCTGAAATTTCATCAAAGTAAAATTGCAGTTGGGAATTTAGGCATTTTTTTCCCTTTTCTCTTTTTACAAAATGTCTTGAGTTTCTTACTGTTTTTTGAGCTTCTTATAGAAATCGTTTTTTTCTTTCCTGGTGGATATCTCTTTTCTTTAGATTTAAAATGCTAACAAATAAAATGATAAAAATAACCACAACAATACCATTCATGATATATACGAAGACCAAGATACAAGATCTTGTTTTTACAGTGCCGTATTCTTGATAACAGTAATAGCAATACAAGGAATAATTTTCTGGACCACATTGTGGCTCACAGTCATTGTTTGGTGTCTGTGGACATGGTAGTCAGCTTACATGCTGTCAAGTTCATTTCTGCAGGATTTAATTACAAGAATCTGTCTAGACTGCGGTAGGGTCTAGGAAATTCCTTAATTTACATGAAATACCTTAGATTATATACATCTTTATTCCATTCAGGGTTCTTTTTGTCAGAACTTCTGCATTGGAAACCTGCCTCACACACACATGCTTTGGGCTGTGGAGCTGTGATGAGAGTTATTGAGACAGAACATTCTGTCTGAAATGTTGGTGTTCTCACCGAACCACTATCTCCTAACAACTGGAAAGTTTAATTCAGTGTCCAGAATTTTTGCCCCCAGTTCGTTTGTTCATTGATTTTTCAGACCAGGAAGTTTGGCCATTTCTCAAACAAAAACTTGTTTTTAAAAGGTGGAGATGATGAAAGACTCTACTGAACTCAATATCCCCCTTTATATTTTTTTGGAAGAATGTGGAAGTGAGCAAGAACCAGAGTAGCTGACCCTCTTTGCTCCAGCTTTCTCAAGGAAGTGGGACCAAGGACCCTGTGCCTGCAAAACCCTGACACCGAGCTGTGTGTTTTTCCTCCCCTAAATTTACCCAGCGCAATGTGTGTATGCGTGTCCCTCTGTGATTGGTCCCATAAATGCTAGGTACAGAAGCTTCCCAGTTCCTCAAATGCTTGAGTCCTTCATTTGCCAACTACTGATCAAGCATTGTCTATGAAAAGAAAGGAAAACAGAGAGAAATTAGAGTTGTTGGCTGATTTTCTAATACTGGAAGGACCTGATTGAAATTTCTCATCTGACTGTCCTGAAAAGAGGAGAAATGCTTATCTTAAAGATTCATGATCTGAGCACCTGATAGGATCTGCCGTTTCCATAGAACCAGGCCCTAGATTTCCCTTTAATGTAATTAAGCCTGAAGATTTATGAATACAACAGGCGAGAACTTGATCCATGTTCATTTGCAATTACTGCAGTGAAAGGCCTCCATCCAGATGTCTCTATTTACAGCATTCACACAGGCAGAACGAGGGGCCTGGGGGGGAGGGACCGCAAATTGTCACACTTGTTAATTCTTCACTGAGGACACTCAGCAGAGGTCTTGGCTTTGACCCCTCCACAAAAGGCAGAGGTCTGCTGGAGCAAGTGCATCAATGATGAGGGGGCTGACCCACCGACCTGCTGAGGTCGCTCCCTCTGCTTTGTAGGTATTTGGGTAATAATAGAGGTTCATTCCTTATTTTTATTTCTGTTACAGTGCTGGGGCATGGAGAGAAAGAGAGGAGCTCTGATGTGAAAGACAAACATACATAATGAGAGGATCAAGCCTCCCCTGGCAACAGTAACTACTATGAAATGCTACAGGGGAAATACACAGTACTTAGTGACCCACATAATCAGGCCTATTTTGGTAGCATTGTTTTATTTTCCTTTTGAAGCCTTTTTTTTTTTTCTTCATGTTCCCAGATCCATAATCTAGTTCTGGGAGCAATATTTGGACATAGTGTCTTTTCTCTGCTACTGGACCCAGCCTAATTCCTTAGGTAGGCTTTTAGTCACGCACGTGGTTCCTGGTACAATACTGAGTATTGTGCTGCCTGTATGCATTTTTATTCCAGTTCCTCAAGGCTTCTGACAAACTCATACCAGACTTTTTATTTATTTATTTATTTATTTAAAAACACTTAAAAATAAAGAGTAGTTGAAGCGTCAGTGTAAAGAGAAAACGGCACCTTTCAGATATCTACACAGAGCTCTGTGCTTTGTTCATGCTCAACAAGGCTGTGAGACACTGCATATTCCTAAAAACAGCACTCTCTCATAATGGTGTTTCTATTTTCACAGCACAAGGAACAAGGCTTTGGCAGTCTAATATTGGTTTCACTGAATGAGAATTGTATGTCATAAATTAAAATACCTTCACTAAAGCAAAACCTTTACAAATATTTCAAAAGATTTCTTGAAATGGCAGAAAATGTTCCCCTCCATTACTGATTCAAAGGGATTTATGTATTTTGCCTTCTGAAGCTGTATCTTTTTTGGTGGGTAGATAGGAGTAAAGGTTTCCATGGGGCCTGAAAAAACTTTGCCAGTGTGAAATTATGAGCAAAATCAGAAACCCAAAGCATCTTCCTCAACATCGGGCAGTGAATAAAGGCTCTGTAAATACTGCTCAGGAAAGGCTGCTGTATAAAACTAGTTGGAAGAGCAAATTAAAAGGAGAGAATTAACAGCTGATGCCATGAAAAATGTCATTTTAAAAAATCATTTGCCAGAATCAAATTGAGAGTTACCTAGGAGTAAGAAAACAGTTGAGAACAACCCTGAAAGAGTGGACAACACTAATTAGAATGGCCATATTTTATTCTTTGTAATTTGTGTTTGAACCTGCCTAGTTGGCTTCAGAGTATGAATTTGAATGTAATTTATACTCATCAATTGCTCTCACCATCAGGTACACCTTTGTTTCAGTGTTGAAGCGTATCCTAGGCATACAGTATCTTTTTTCTTAGTAGAGTTTTCACCTTGGACTTACTAAGCCTTGTTTCACCTGTGATGAGGTTCCTTGTTTTTCCAGATGGATTGCACTCTTGCTTGGTAGAGCAATGTATACTCATTTCAAAGCCTCTATGCTGGGACTGATTCCTTCTTTTTGGAAAGCCCTCTACTCATACTCCACTCCTTGCAACTGCTCAGGGGGAGGCTAAGGAAAGCAGCTACAAGTTATCAGTGGAGGTCACAGTGATTCAAGAAGCTGAGCAACAGTAAAGAGAAAAACAGATAACATATTTTGATAAGAGAAAATTCAAGACTTTTGCTTCTTTTTATGCCTAGAGATGAAAGATCAGAATCATCAATAGAAAAACGTTTGTTAAGCTGGTCCTGTGCAAAAGGACCACTGTCTCATCATGGCAAAAGGAATGGAGACAGTGATTAGAAGGAAGGAAATCAGAAGTACCTTTTCATTGTGTTCTTCAGCAGCTAGTGATGGCAAAGCTTTCTATCCAGCTAATAAACTCTGATCATATCTTACAGAGCACCCTATACAGGTCCATTGAGAATGAGGTCAATGCAGGGCATTTTTGAAGACCCTTCAATGGTCCCTGAATAACAGTTGTAAGAGTGGAGAAGTTCCCTGAATTGAAGTATTTTAGCAGAGGATACTTTAAATATCAAGCGACTTAATATCATAATCAAACATGATTACATTATTGCATTTTGAATACAGTTACATTATAGCCACCAAAAAAATCACATTTTCCTGTCATGGAGCAGAAACTTTTTTTTCCTCAGGCACAGAACAGGAACAATGCAGTTCAAGTTCCTCTTTGATGGAGGAGGGATTTGAAGTGTAGAGCACAACTAGTAAATTGCATGGCATTGTTGAAATCACCCTTGGCCTACTCCCTCCCCAAGACTCACTTGTATTAGTGTTAATTGGACCAAAGCAAATTCTCACAGAAGCATGGCCTTTGTTGAGGTAGGTAGAGAAGCACTGATCTACGTCAGTAAAAAATCCTGTCACTATTGTTTATTCTTCTGCAAGTGAAAATGATTTTGCATCTGAGGTGTTCAAAACATGCATTGCAAGACCTGATGTTCAATTAATTGCATATTTATTAGCTACTGAACATGAACTATCATTATACTGTAATTGCAAGAAATATTCTGTGGAATCTTTCCATCTTTTCATGGTATACTGAGACAGTTTACACTTATGTTTATATTACTTAGAAAGATTTTTAAAGGTTTTATTCTGAAAGATATTGCTCTTGGGCTCTGATTTTAAATGCAGTGGTAGGAAATGTAGTCAATATTCTCTAACCCTGAAAGTGTTGAAAGGGAGGTGTTCTGCTTAGTCAGGGCTTGGAAAGTCAGACATCCTAAAGTAACATATTTTAGGAAAAGAGCTTGTCATTTGGGTAAAACCTGGTGGAAAAATAGTTGATGGGAGCTATCTAGTGAATGTTGTTATTGTGTGTCATAGGCAGAGTAGCTGATGGGTGTGGCATTGCTTCTGTACTTGCACATTTTTGATGAGATGAAATGTCCCTCAGCTTACAGAGTGGAGGAATTTGTATGTTTGACTTCCTGGTCTCATCCCACACCCAATTTACCTGCCAGCATTCAACACTGCATCCTGACAGATCTTCAAAGGGACACACCAGTTCTTCTACCCTCTCCTTCTTCTGAGATTGGTTTACATTTTGGCACCTCGTTGGTACTGATCTGTCTCACCCGCACCCTTACGGAGGGCTCTGGATTTTGCTTAGCATCTGCTGGGAAGACTTTTACTTCAAAGAAGGAAAGGGAAGTGTGGTTGAGATCTGAAGTGAAGGAAAACTCTTCTTACTGTATCTCCTCTTGGCCTCTGAGAATGTATCAGTACACCTGTGCTGCTGGAGCCCTCATCAGTATTCCTTGCCTCAGTGAAAGAGTCTCACGCATATCCTGATTTTGTGCATAGGCTGAACCTGGTACTCAGTTGGTTTGGCAGCAAGATCTCTCCTTTTAGAGATGGAGATGCACATATCCATTGTGAGTTTAGAGTCAAAGCTGGTGGGTCCATAATTTCATCTCTTCCTTGCACAGCTGAATTTAGCACTTGGCAAAATGACCTGAGATGATGTCACTTGCCTCAAAGAAGACATAAACCTGTCTTTCCCTCCATACCCTCTTGAATTCTGCTCCAGGGATGACTGAGTTCATCCTAGATAATCTCAGCAAAAAGGATTTGGTTGCTTAACTCTTCTTGGAAAGACAGTGTAAAGGCCCAAGAGTGGTAAGAAACTGTGATTTCCTGCTAGAATTTCTGACTAAGGCCAGTACATAGGCTGTTTTCCAAATGTTCCCCTTTCTTCAGGAGTCACAAACAGTAATGGTATTTTGAACTGCCATACAGTGAACAATTTTGATCTGTTCTTTTACTGAGTATTAGTTTCTATTGTTTATCCTTTAAACAATAGGGCTTTGTGCCTATAATCATGTTTATTGACTTTTGTCAAGCCTTGGGAGTATATGTTCCTCATTCAGTTTATCATTTACAGGGTGAGCCCATGCCCTTCTTAAAAATACGTGAGGAAAATCACTTGGCTACCATTAGCATCTTGTGGATAACGTTCAGCCTAGCATTTAGTTATTTCCACCACTGATCTTGGCCTTTCCCTGACGATTTTGAACATCATATCTTGATAGATCTCAAGAAGTTAAGATACACTTTTGAAGTACCAGCAAACACACCTATTTTGTTTTCTCAGACAAGCCATGTCAAGTAATCTGCCAAGCAAGGTATAAATAACTTTCTATTGCAGGGAAGATG
This sequence comes from Odontophorus gujanensis, assembly GCA_013399175.1. Taxonomy (NCBI): domain Eukaryota; kingdom Metazoa; phylum Chordata; class Aves; order Galliformes; family Odontophoridae; genus Odontophorus; species Odontophorus gujanensis. Next base: position 169,307 of record VXAB01008349.1, on the reverse strand, counting down.
AATGATGCTTTTTTTTCAGAGAGGCAAGACAATTCTTAAACTGACCAACTGCTCAGTATGGGAACTTGGTCATTCATTTTAGAAAAGCGTTTGGAAGTAATTCATGCTAAAGAACTCCACTTTAAAAGGCTGAGTGTGAGCTTGAAGATTGCACTTACTGATTCAAAGTATTCTAAAGGCCAAGATATTTATAAGCAACTTTAAGTCAACCTTGAATGAAAACTTGAAATGCATTTTCCTATCTTCTATGCTGAACTGCACAGAGCAGTAGAAGACTGATTAGTCTTTTCTTTTTTTCTCACTTGTGCTTGTTTGCTATTTTTTTCCAAAAGGTATTTTTAATAAAAAATACAGTAGGTAGGAACCGCAAGTACTCCCATTTGTATTCTGTGACATTAATGTAATATAATTGCTGTCATGAAGACGGTTTCAGCTTGTTCTCTGAATAGATCTGGGACTTTTTTGCTGTGTTGGTATACAATAGATGTGAGGGCTCCCTTCTATATTCGATTGTATTATGAAAGTAAGAACTAGAAAATTAAAGTAATTAAAGTTGAAAATCCCAAATGCAACTTTAGCATAACTGGGAAGCTGCTGATCACTTGAATTTTGTTTTTCTCATTGTGGCTTTGATAAATGAGGTGCTTGTTGCACTGTTAAAATTTCAAACAGTGTGTTTTGCTCTGTGGTTTCAGACTTAGTTTATTTGCTGCCTAGGTAACAAATCCAGATGTGGCACTTGACTGTGTATTTTACTGAATTATGTGGAACAAGCTGAGGACAAACACAGGAGACTGTGCTCAGTTAAAGCATATGCTGCTGTATCCCAGTGCGTTACCAGGGAAAACAAATATTGTACTCGTCATTTGTATTTATCTGGAAATGAAACCAGAAGCTTGGCATTTAAACATGAATAACTGCCTGTATTATTTCCATTATCTCTTGCTGACCTGAGATTGTTTTACTTTAGAAAGTAATTTGTGTATTGATTAAAGCCTCATGACTATAGTGTTTCAGCAGAAGAGAAAATTCAAGCACAGGGAAGAACTGGATTGATTGCTGCTGCAGAAAACTGACTGCAGTTTGTTTTTTTCAATCTGTGACGACTTTAATCTTGAAAGTGGTTTTCTGACTGTGAATCACTAAAATGTGTGCCTCTGGACTGCAAAGCTGGGCTTGAGGGTGGAATTTATACAAAGCCTCATGACTATAGTGTTTCAGCAGAAGAGAAAATTCAAGCACAGGGAAGAACTGGATTGATTGCTGCTGCAGAAAACTGACTGCAGTTTGTTTTTTTCAATCTGTGACGACTTTAATCTTGAAAGTGGTTTTCTGACTGTGAATCACTAAAATGTGTGCCTCTGGACTGCAAAGCTGGGCTTGAGGGTGGAATTTATACAATTATTTATACTTTTTTTTTTTTTAATATATATATATTTACACATTGGGGTGGTATAAAATCATACCCCCTTGGAAGAGTACCTGTGTTTTCTAGAGAGTAATTCACTTGGCAAAGAGAAGTTAAAACACTTTGTAACTAAAACGATTACTGAGAAGAAAAGAAGACCCTGGCATAAGATATCTGACTTTCTGATCTGAGCTGTTGAGCGTCTTAATGACCTTAGATTCAATACTAAAGACATGAAAGATATTTTCTGCGTTTAATGAGGTTAGAAATGAAGTCCACATTACCGTATGAATACAATGTATTCCTAATGTAACTAAAATCATACTGATTTCAATGGGAGATTTTACAGTGCTGCAGTGAATTATCCACCCATTACTTGACCTCTCCTCATATTGAATAAGTGATCTAAAAGGGGGTAGAATCATCACTTAATTTTTGATGAATAGCTTACCTGCTAAAAACAAATAGGATTTAGCAGCTAGCATGGTGCTTATGGTGATGGTGGTCTCAGGCTCCCTCTCTGAGCTGAGGTTGTCTCTTCCCTGCCTGCTCCAAACCTTTCTGCCTCTGTGAGCAGAGACATGGGTTTCATACACTAGAAAGCAGATGTATGGGTGTAGGAATCAAGAAAGGATGGACTTGATTTTGAGCAAAGAGCTGGGGATGGGCCTAGCCTTGCAGAATTTAATGAGAATTTTATCATGGACTTTCAGGGGGCTAGGACGTTAAGTGGTGGGGATATGTATCAGCAAGGCCATGAATGGCATCCTGTGCTGGGTCTGAAGGAAGCTGCTGGCAAGTTTCCTACGATAGAAATGTTTAATGGAGGGCAGTTTTCTGTGCAGGAATGAGACAGTGGAATTCTCCAAGTCATGAGGGCCAATAGGATAAGATGTTGAAAAGATTAAACAACAACTAAAACAAAATACCCACAAGAAACCATCACTCACTTTGCATCTTCTCAAAAAAATACCAGAAATATTAGCTCAAAATGTTTAAAATTCTTGCAGTCTAAAATGATTAAACAAAATCTGAAGGTTAAGTAACTCCGTTTTAGCTTATCATCACCCACTAGTAAAATTAATTTGAGAGGCAATCTCATTAATATTGAAGGAAGTATTTTAAATATATTATGAGGTGGCAGTGTAATAGTAGGTGTTCTGAAATCTTTGAAATTACACGAGCTTTTCCCTTGAGCAACTTTGGTAATAGCAGAAAGTGTAGCCCATGTTTGCTGTGACCAAAGTAACCTGAAGAAGATCCTACTCAATACTGCTCTCCATATCCGTGAATTAAATATATATATCTGTGATGATATCTCTTCTAGAATGGCTTGGAAAAACACTGAGAACACATTATATATTCTGCATGGATGTATATCCTGAATTATCTTCAATTTCTAAAGGTGTTTGATTTAAAAGTTATGTGTTTGAGAATCTCCATGAGGTAATACTAGATTTTATAAAAGTGTACATCTCTCTACTCTTGACAGCAATGAATCTTAAGTAGGTTTGCAAGTTATTTATGGATATCAAAGTGATGTTCCTATTGTAGATCAAGAGCCATAGTGTGCTTCCCCTCTTTCCTCTTTCCCCCTTGCAGTGCTGTAAATTTAACTTCTGCCCATCCTATTGTTTGAAGAAAAGCAGCCATATTGTGCTGATTGCTATTAAATTAAAGCAGAAAGGGATGAAGACAAACGTGGAAGCCAATCTTACCAGCAGGGATACTGCTATCTTTTATTTTGCCTTTTGGGGGTCACAAAGTCATGGCAGGCAGCTGACCTCTGATAACCTTTTCAGTGCCACAGCATGCAGTTTCTTTCGGAAGAACTTAATTAAACACAACTGAAGTTCCTGGCTAACATTTGTTCCTGAAAAGATTCTTCTTTGATTGGTGTTTTCTGCTGAGGGCACAACAGAGATGCTGCTTTTGTTACTAGGAGAAAAGTTAGCATATGTTAGTTAAGGACTTGTGGTTTCCTATAGCAGCACTGCTTCTTTCTGAGGACGCATCAGTGTTCTCAGCTAGCATTGAGACACCACAGCCGTGGAGGAAAAACACACTGAGAAAGTCTAAAACAGTTCTGATAAATATGAAATGAGTTTACTACTACTTACTGAGGGCTGTGTGCAGTTTGGGCCGAGGTAAATAAAATTATATTCTCCCTACATAGGGTGATGTGTCTGTGGTAGTCTTTATCTTTGACATGAACTATGCCATATAGGAACATACACCCACAAAAGCTTGGTTGTGACTCCAGTCAAGACTAATTGCAACAAGATGAGATTTTAGCTATTCTGTTGTAGTTATATGCATGCAGCATGGAAGAGAATAAGCAGGTTTGGTAGTATAGGATACAAAATAGAGAACAGTGGTTGAAATACCTATCAGGTCAACTGCATGCTGCCATTAGTAAAGTTCTTTCATTTCCAGAAATAGATGGATATAAGTCATTGTCTGGATGCTTTTTTTTTTTTTTTAGTTCAATCATATTGGCATTTTGTAAGTGGAATCAGTGGCAGCATATTTGACTCAAGAGAAGGCCTGATAATGATTCCTGGAAGTGGATCTGTACCTTGTGTTTGTTGGGAAGTAACGTGAAACATTTTTGTTAGTGTCATGATCTAATTAAGGGTGCGCAAGCATCTGTATCTTTGATGAGACAGAATTAAAACCTTACTGCACTAACATGAGCCAGAGGGGAGTTCTTTGCTTTTCTCAGTGGTATGTGTTGGGTCTTGGTAGCACCCTGGTGAGGGCAGGGAGGAAAGTCCAGAACTCAAGCAATGTCCTGGCAGAACAGCTTTCATCAGCTGACACCTGGAGCAAGGAGAGGGAAGAGAATGTGGAAATAAATAAAATATACTGCAGGATACCTCTTCTTTTGCTATAAGAGAACACCTACCACCTTAGCAAATCCTAGCAAAACATGATTTCTGTCTACTTGGGAGGTAAAACAGACCACTCATATGTTCTGACCTTTGGGTGGTCATGTGTGGAAGCCAGGAGTTGAACTTGATGATCCTAATTGGTCCCTTTCAACTCGTAATGTTCTATAGTTCTATGATTTTTTCTCATTATCTACTATTCGGTCTTTTCTTCCCTTAAAGATCCCCTGATCTTTAATACTATATGCCCCGATCTTGCAGAAGAGACATACGGACAATGTTTGCTGAGGCTGCATAGCTTTTCACAGAGTTGATGCATCTCTCTACAGGCAAAGGGTAGAGGAAGCATCTGTTTGCAGGGCTGGGGCCACACTGAGCAGAAGAGATGCAGTCAAAACTGCCTGGAAAGATCAGGTTACTGACTCATTAGAGGGAAAGCATCCTGGTAACTGTAAAATGAGCTTCCATATTCCCTTGTTTCTAGCATCTAATTTGCTAGGTGGCTTTGTTTATTAGCATACATTCAAGTGTGTGGGCACTTGTGTGGCTCTTTCTTTAAGAAACAAAAACATTAACCCACTAGTACACCACCTGTTTGCACTTCATTGTCAACTGTGAGGGGTTATTTTATTGACTTCATTGTTTCACTTTTCATTAACTTTTTTCTTTATTAACATGCAGTCTGCAATCTGCTTTCTTTTTGCTAGAATTGGACTTTTTTGTCATTAATACCATACTTCTGGTTATATTTCTTTATTTAAAAGAAATAAAGCTTTTCTTTTATATCTAGTCTTTATATCTACCCTTGGTCTGTGTCTCTGTCCTAGTGGCTTTCCAAATGTACTTGATTTAACTTTTCAATATGTAATTAATGCCAAACAAGTTAATTGCTTTACAAGTGTCCAAAATTCCCTCATTTCATTTCTATTCATTTATCAACCTTCATTATACAGCCACTGCTCCACATAAACACAAATGATTGTTAATGAATGCCTAATGTCGTATTCATTAGAAAATCAGGTTAATGGCTAGTAATGAATATCTGTGCTACTTGTTACTTTCAAGTATGTTTTTTTTCCCTTGTTGATTACAATACTTCTTTAACCTACAGCGAGATCATACCTGTATGTTAGACCAACTGAAATGTGATGAGGTCAACCCTTTGCAACACCCTATAACCATATTGCAGGTGGTTTCTCTTTGGGTGGAATACTAAAGACATTTGACAAAGACAGACACCTGTAACTGTGTTTATCCTCAGTTTGCTCATGTAGACTACTCATGTAGACTGTTTTAGGCTGGCTGGGGTGATGAAGAGCAATTCCAGATCCCTTTCTACAATCATAAGACATGTGAGTATGCAAATTTTTTATCTGTAGGTGGGAACACACTACTCTTGCTGAGACATAGTAATTCCAATGAATAGGGTATTTCTCTTTGTGGAAGTGTGGGGTGCAGGTCTTAAAGATTCCAGCCTCTCACCCATTCATCCACTTTTGCAAGCCACTGAAGTTCAAAGTGGTGAGCACTCAAATGAAAAGTGGGGCTAAATTTAATATTAAATAGATTTTTACAAGCTAGTACTATTGCATGTACTTCTATACATCCACAAGTTTGAACTTATCACAAAGACATGAGACCCTGCATTGATCAAATTGTGTTCTAGCTAGTAACACTCTTTAACCCTACTGGAGGTAGTCTATTTTAGCTCCTGGTTTCTGTAAGTGTTGTACATAATGATAATTCCTTAGTCTTGTTGGTATCTCCCAACAGAGAAGATGCTGTATTTTGATAGCTGACAAAATTCTTAGATGTTAACTATAGAGAAATGTTTTTAAGTGTTATATTTTGTCTTAGAATAATTCAGTAATCCTGACTATACCAGATCTTCCTAATACAAACATATGTATGTAAATTTACACGTAGTGCCTTTTCACAGATGTTTTACAGATAAGTGATGCTGAATAATATCTTGTCTTGCTTCATAAGGCTTTGCCTGCCTGCCAAAAAGCTTTGGCTATTTGAAGTTATATGTCCATAATAACAAGGCTATATTTCATATTTTGTTTTATAAAACATTGGCACATCTTTGTTTGCTATCACTTCTGCTATGGCAACATCAAGGCCTGGAGATCCTAAGAGCATTTGAGTTGAAACTACAGCTCTTCTGAGGGCTCTAGAAATAAAATATTTTGTACTGACATCTATCAACAGCTTTCCTGTTTTGCCTTATTAGACCTTTAAGGGACTTTATGAACATACTGAACAGTAATAGTGAAGAACATGGTCCTGATGGACACTCCAAGCACAATTGCTCTTTACAGTTGTAAAGAAATTACTCCTTGTTGGTAACTAAACCTAGAAAGAACATATTTGCCCTAATTATTAACAGTATGAAGAAGAGTCCCCAGAGTGACTGTGTGGGCTTCTGTTTGTCAGACATTGAAGACAATAAAAAGGCAAAGAAACATAATATAGTTAAAATGCAATTGACTCTTTATAATGTTCCTTTCAAACAAATTGCAACATGAAATAAGATGTGCAGTGAAAGTCAGTAAACTGCATATATTACTCAGGAATGCATTTAAGTGACACTGATGCATCAGTGACTATTGTCTGCTCCCAGCTAATTCATAGATTCATAGATTCATAGATGCATTAGGTTGGAAAGGACCTACAAGATCATCTAGTCCAACCATCCTCCTATCACCATCCCTACCCACTAAACTACTAAATCAAATCCCTTAGCACCTCATCTAAACGCTTCTTGAACAGCGCTAGGGATTGTGCCTCAACCCCCGCCCTAGGCAGGCCATTCCAGTTGTTGGTATTTTGGTAGTAACCGTGGCCAGGAGTAGGGTCCTACATCAACAAAGCAGATAGGTGTTTGTCACATACGTTGTATGATGTGTAGCAGCAACACTCAAGTGTTTATGGTCAGAATGATTCCCTTGGATATTGTTCATATATTGAAGGAAAAAATATATGCTGTATACTTTTTTTCCAAATTATTCCTACTGACATCCCAGGTTTCATCAGTCCCCTCTCTGTCTGCTCAGCAATTTGGACAAATAAACTTCAATAATTGTGCCAAAGTGTAAGTACGTGCTGAGGTTGCTCATTAGACAAAGACAACTGAAACTGTTGCTAGATGCAGAACAGAAGAACGTTTTGTGGTGTCTCTGTGCAAGTTGTTGTGGCTGGTGGTAGGACAGACATACGATGTGTTCCTGGGTTTGGCCTGGAAAGGGAAATGTGACCAGTTTATCCTGATGTAGTGTTTTAACGTACTAAATATTAATTGTGAGATATGTCCTAGGTATTTGATTTTATTTATATATTTATGATTATTTTGGGCAGATCAAGAAATTCAGCCGATATTTGTCAGAGAATTCTTGTGCTTTGTCTTCCCCTTGGATTTGGGGAGTGGAAACTGCAGTTCAAGAAGTCTAGTTTTAATGCATAGTCCTATATTATTTAATTTCTGAAAAAATACCAGTTGAGCATTTCAGAAACTGTTTTCTAACATCACATTTACAGAGCTGAGAGACCAAGTGAAGAAATCTGAGTATGACAGATTATGGCCAGATTGCAAACCTGTATGAGGCAAAACTCAATTTGAGCTAAAATTTCTATTGTGCTACATGAAATTCTACTTAGAATTGTTATTTCTTTGAAATTTCAGTTTGAAATCTCAACTAAAAGTGATGCAGCTCACCCTGCAAAAATAAAATAAAAATAAAATGCATTGAAGCCTGTCTCTTATTGCATAACCTCTGTGAATGCAGTGACCTCTTGGGAAGGAGGTGTGTACTGCTGCACCATCAGAACAGTCTCAGAACTGCTGTGTTCCATTCAGTGTTGTTTTGTGTACTCTGCTCTGTTGCTCAACTGTCACAATTTCTCCATTCATGCAAGGTTATTTGGCACTTTACTGTACCAAATTCTCTTCACCAGAGACCAGACTGCACAGGAATAAGGATGACATGTTTTTGACCCTGCCATTTTGCTGTAAGGAAGAGAAGCCTCTCCAACAGCAAGAAGTGCTACCTGTAGACCCTAGACAAATGGCAGACTTGATAACCTGGTGGAATTGTTTGTAGCTGGAGAAGTTTGCTGGGGTTGGGGATGGGTGAGAGAGCAGAGCATGCTGAAGTTTCTGGACTGATGGACAGTTTGTCACTTAGCACAGGGAACTCATGGAATTACACAGCTCCTCTCAGCCAGGTGAGCCAAACCTACAAACTGACACCAAGAAAATATCCAACAGGAAAAACCTGAGCTCTTTTTGCACCCACAAATTTAGCTAATTTTTAACAAGTACAATTGCCATATCCAAAATCCCTACCACAACTGCTAGGGATGGGTTTTTTAATGGATAATTTATATCTCGTTTATGTATAAGTAATTTCTGCTTTGGTTGGAATGAAGCTAGTATTCTCATACTGCTGGGTAGCTCTTGATCTTTTGACAGATTAAATAACTCCTTTTTCATACATAGGGATTATAAAGCATCACAAAATAACAACAAATAAAGCCTCACTTGGTATAATTTTTAGGACTAATGTTAGCACTATCATGTTTTGCATTTAATGTGCCGATCAGATGATTCTATGAAGAATATTTTAGGAATATGTAGATGTCAAAGCATTGATTTTATTATTCATCTGCTGTGTAAGAATCAAAATCGGCTTTATAGGTGCAATTTTCCCTTCAGTAGGGGCACAAAGCACAAAAATTGCAAGAATAATCTCATCTTTCTCTTTCAAATAAAAATAAATAGATGAGTTCATCAAGGAAATTGCTGACCTGTGATATTTATTATTTCATTTGCTAATGATCCCTTTTTTCAGTGAATGAAGCTTGAGCCTGGTGATTTTTCCTGAAATGTGTGCATGTGTATCTGTTAAATTAATGTCAGTGTGCTGGGAAAGATGGTAGCCATAGGCCAGGGCTTTTTGTTGCCATGGATCCATTGCAGTCCGCTTTGATTGTAGCTTGTTAGGCTTTTGTTTAAACAAGTAGGAACTAGAAGAAAAAGATTTTCAGCTATTTCTGTCATTTACATTTTAACTGTTCTAATTGTCCTAATTTCCTTTCTATTTACAATGAATGGTTAGGGAAATAAGACTTCAGTGGTGACCACTATGCTCTTCAAACTCAGGCCCCACACACTGTCCATGCTTTTTTCTGACACAAAGGGGGTTTAACTGACCTAGGCTTATCTGTAGGAGAAAACATGGTGTGCTTTATTTATGTACATACTCATCTCCTGTAAAAAGTCATGTGAGAAGTCGCCGTGCTGGTGTAGTTTAGCATGACTGAACTGAGAAATATTTTCTAACTAGGCGAACAGCAGCACTTGCTTCAATTCACCATTGGGGTGATTGTGGTGACACTGTGTGGACATTGCTGAGCAGTGATAAAATATCCTAATGTTTCTTTTCATTGTGGCCTTCCCTGTTGTGAAAGATGTGAAAAGTGTAAAATTCTGCAAGAGTCTGAAGAATGAGAAATTTGGTATAATGTTTCCTGCTGGTCTACCTCCACTGACGGGTTGGTGTGACCTGCATGTTTCCCCTCCATGTCAGCTATATTTGTGCAGAAGTGCTTGCTATCTCCTGACGTGTGAATACAGAGAATTACTAAGCAGAGGAGATGCCAGACCTTGTTTTCTTTGCAGCTACCTTACTTTTTTTACAGTACAAATAAATAAATAGTAAGGTGAATGAACATGCTTTATATCCAATTTACCCTTATCCAAAAAAATGTTTTTTACACACCAGATGAACATATTTGCTTTAATCTAAATAAATCCATTTTAGATTTCTAAATTTAAGAGGGCAATATTTTATATTCATTTAAAAATGAGAATTGTGACCTTGACGTGGCTGGAGATATTTAAGGTTGTTACACTTATTAGAAGCAATATTATTAGTGCCAAGACAAAGTTGGTTTGTTGCTGGTAATTAATACTTATATTCTACTGGCTGTGAATAAGGGTGTAATTGCTAACAGTGCTAATAAAAAAAGCCAATTTTTTGGCTGTTTTTTATTCTCATTATTCGTATTATTACTATAGTCTGTGTGAGCTGTAAAGCAGAACCCAGCCTTACTTTGTTCAGATGTAACTTGCAGCTCATCTAGTGACAGCATCTAACCTTTTTAAGACTGCATGTAACCCAGAGGTTGGCCACGGAAAACTCTTCAGCTCTTCAGATCCCAGCACTGTAGAAAGAAGAGGCAGGAGTAGGTATACAGTCCCTGTTGCCAATTATCTATCCTCTTCCTCTTTGTTCACAACAGTCTAAAACTGAAATAACCTTCTGCTTGTCTTCAGCCTGGAGATTAGCAGAACAGATGCAGTCAGCGGATAAAGCTAGTGGAGCAGCTGATGAAACATCATACAGGATGCTACACCACTATCTTTTGCAGATGTTGCTGTTAGCCTTACCTTACTGGAGCTCATACAGTTCATTCCATCTTGGCGTAGTTGTTTCTTTTTTTTTGGCCACAGACCTTTCTCTTTGACTGTATTCTACAAATATATTGCAAAGTTTTTGGGGTGGGAATAGTCACTTTGTTTTCTGTGCAGTGTTGCAGGTGGTAGACCTTGGTTCTTGGTCTTCAGTTCATAGTCACAAAGAAGACTGTCTCTGTGGGAGTTGGAAGGGTACAGACTCATAATGTTCAGCCTAGGGAGTTATCAAATGAATAATTGCCTATGTATGAATCCACAGCACTATCCCCTGTGGACTCACAGTTTTATTTGTCCAACACAGGGAAAATTCCCCATCTGCCTTTCTGTCACCATGCCTTTCTTTCCTCTGTAGTACAAACAGAATCCTAGAATCCTAGAATCATTAAGGATGGAAACAACCACTAGGATCACCTAGTCCAATCATTAGCACATCCTCACCATGCCCACTAACCATGTCCCTGAGTACCACATTCATTCACACGGTTCTCCATAACTTCCCTTAGCAGCCTGTTCCAAAAAATCCAAGTGTTTGTGGCAGCATTTTCCTCTACTATAAATTACTCTTAGAGCAAGACAAAGCATTTTCTTCAAAAGTATAGTCCACAGTCTTACAGCTTTGAGACGCACAAAACACAACTAGAGTCAGCATGTGTGCAGAGGTTTTTGGGAATACTCTGGTAATTCAAGACCTCTTAGGACTTGAATAGGCTCTCTACAGCTCCTAAACCAAAATGATTTCTTACTTGTCAAGGTGTGCAGGAACTTGCAGTCTCTCACCCACTATCTCCACAATGCTGTAGCTTTGGAATGTCATTCAGGCTGATTGAAGAACTTCAGGGAGTCTTCTGGACCCTGATGGGCAAAACCTGCTGATTTTGGTACAAATTATGATCCTGGCAGAAGAAGAGGAGAGGCAGGTGTTTCTGGTGTGTCTATGGCAATATAAATATACTGGTAATACCCCCTAGTGGAGACATGGGGCCTGACAGCAAAAGGAGGTGGGTTGCTTGCAAATTTTAATGCTAACTTCAGGACAGCTTTGTCAAAGAACTGTATAGCTGCAGTAGGTCAGTGTAAAGGAAATATTTTACAGATGTATTTGTACTGGTTAGAAAATGTAATTTATTTCTGTTTCTTAGCCACGGCTTTTAGGTAGGCAACATTGTGCAGTGTAAACCAGTCTTTTGCTGTGTTGCTGGTATTATTATACATTTACATGGGAATCAGGAATTGTACTTCTAATATAGTGATCTACAATCGGTATGTATTGCAAAACGCAAAATATGGAGGCAGTTAACACTTTCTTTTTTTTCATTGTTACATGGTGTTTTACAGATGACTGCAGGTAGCAGAGGTGAGAATGAATTAGTGTGCTGTTTCTCTCCATTACTCCTCCTTTTCTCTGTCAACTTAGTGGGAGCACAGAAATTTCTGCTGGTGAAATAAAGAATAATAATTAAATTCAGCAACGGATAAGTAAATAAGTGAACACCACTTTTTTCTTTAGGTCATTTGTATGTAGAAAGTGGCATGGCATTCTGTCAAGATTTATAGCAATGTTATACTGGCATGATAATTATCAGTCTGAATTATCTTGTAGAAACTACAACTAGGACATGCTACTGTACTATGATCTCTCTCTTTTGTTGTGAGAGAGTGTAAATTTCATGGGAAAGCCTCTGGAAAGGGCCAACATACAAGAACCAAAAACCATGTAGTCTCTGGCTTTATAGATAAATCACTGAAGTAAGGGCTATTACTTCAAATAGGAATACATTATGTTTGAGAAAAAAAAATCTCTTGGACATGTATTCTATTTTGCTTCTCGAGCAGTTTGCAAGTTAGAAGCTGTGAAAGAAATCATTTAATAACACAAGAGACAATTTTGATATTATTTTACAAGATTTTTATCAGTGTTGCTGATATGAAAGCACTTCAGTATCACATAGCCCAGAAACCAGATTATTTTTAAAAACATAGAAGTGTTTTTCAAAATGCTGTAGATAGAGAATCAGAAATAATGGAAATATAGGGAACAATGCTTATTTTTCAGTACAAACATTTAAAGTATCGATGTTTATACTCTAATCAGCCTTATGAATTAACTACCTTGTTAAGAAGAGTGGGGAAAGTCTCTATAACTTTGAATCTTGAATGGCTCGAGGGGCCCACTTTTATTTCTGTTCATGTTGTGTGGTTTTGCACACAACTAGAAAGAATAGGATGTATGATCTAGTTGTTCACACCCTAAGGTAGTCCAAGTCCAAGTGATCTTGAGGGTCACTTTTCAAGCTTGAAGTAGCCAAGATTCAACTGAATCTGGTGCAACTTTTCTGACATCTCATGAGTCACACTAGATTTTACCTCTGTAAATGACATGAACAATTAAGCGTTTTGTCTTTTCTATTTCAATTCCTTTGGGTTCTGATTTTCAAATTGCTTCCCACGGTTATAACCAAGTACAAACTGGAATTTATAGAAAATTTTTAGAGTTGGTTTAATGCTGCTTTCCTTGAAGTCAAATGGAAGTCTTGAAAATCCCATCAGCTCTGTGTGATTGCTGAAGGCAACATCATCAATGATGCGTAAGTGCATTGGCACAAGGTGTACAGCACTTTACATTTATGCAAATGCGTAAAAAAAAAAAGGCCAAAATTACTTTCTAGATAGTGAAGTAGTTACACCAGATTAAGATGCATCAATTAAGACAATGGCAAGTTGCTGGAATGCAGGTTGAGATATGAGTTCACATATGGTTTGTTTACTGTCTGTGGAAAGCTTCTTTTCAAGGGAAAATCATACCTCTAAAGATAAAATGATATAAAATTGCAGTTTAGGATTATAAGAGGCCATTATATATTATACGGTGTGAGGAGGATAGACAGCAGGGAACAAGATGTGCAACAGCAGAATTGTGTAATCTTCCCTCTGGGTGTAAGTGACTTAAATTCACCTAACAGGCAGGTATTCTGAGATACTGCATTCAGAGGCAGTGCTCTGGAAGTCGTTATTTATTTCAGATGTGATTTGAAAGACAGACAGCCCTGCCAGGTGCTGTCCGGCTGCTGGCTCACACATTTTTAGCACAGTGTTAGATAGTTGGATAGAAATAATATTTCCTACCTGTGCATTGAAGAGGAGCCCTGAAAAAGGAAGGTCACTAAGACAGTGAGGCACTTACTGAAAAGGGAGGGAGGTAATTCTGAAACACCGAGAGGGTTAATGAGAAGTTAGTAGAGTTGAGAGTTAATAGAGGTGCCGCAAATTATTCACATCCATCAGAATTCTACATTTAGTTTCTGGGTATTTTTCTGCAGGTATTTTGTAGGTGTTTAGTGTGGCTCAGTATCGTGCTCAGGGCAGAGGTGAATTTGCTCCTTCATGAGAAATATTATTCTCCTCTTAACTGATGTCATCCTAATTTCCACAGTGTTATTTATCACAGAGAGATGAAGTAGTAGAAACCTTATGTTCTTCTTATCATTAACCATACTTGAACCATTGAGTAGTAGAAGGGATGAGGCAGAAACAAAATAAGGGGCAAACCCTTTCATTTTTTTCTATTTTTTCATATTTCATTATGGCCTTCCAATAGTACTGCCATGAAGCACGCTGTATGTCCCATATTCTGAGCCTGTTCATCAGTTAGCCGGAAAAATGCAGAGATGATAAGGTAACAAAATGTCATACTTGAATAGTGTCTGAGAAATCAATAGCTGATTAAAGATGAAAAAAAAAATCTGTTTATTTACTCACTGAAGAAGAGTTACACTTAGACTTCAGTTCATCAGCTGTGAGAAAATCCCCTGAGGACACTGCTTGACAAGATGACTTCACTAGTTCTGCTGAAAGCTACGTGAATATGTATGCTTCTTTAAAAATGACTTCAAAAGTGTTTCCAAAGGAAAAGTATAATAGGAAGGGGTACAGAAAGTGTCAAAAACTCTTTGGGTCTTAACAAGTCCTGCAGCATTTACTCATCTGATACTAAGCATCTCAAATGACCATTAGTATGAACTGTCCTAACTTCTGTTTCTGCAGGCAGTCTCGGTAAGAGAAATTGTGGCCATGACCTAAACAGATGGGTGGAGGTGTGGAAACCACTCTCTTCCAGCCAGCTCTTGGGAGCTGCTGTTTGGATGGGGTTGGAGCTGGGGCATGGCTGCTGCCTTGAGGACCACACATGGGAGTGAGGGCAGTGACAAGGATGTGGGGGGAGTCAGTGCTCATCACACCACACAGTGATGAAAATTTGTAAACTAACTGCAGTATTCAGACCAAAACATAAAAAACAGCAGCAAACAAAAAAACAAAAACCCCAAGACTCCTTTTTTGGTATATAAAATGCAAAAAGATTAGCAAACCATGCTTTGTTTGAAGCCAGCTGTAGAGAGAAAAATGCATTAAGTTCTCCTGGTGTTTTTCTTTCTCTATGTACAAAGGTATGTTTTCTCTCTCAAGAACAGTCTAAATATCTCATTAATGCCTTATGTGTAATATTAGCAAAGCCCCTTTCAAGATAGATTACAGTATTTTGATTCGTTACTCATCAGCATGTATAATTATCGTTTAACAATGTTATGAAGGACTGATGAAGGGAAGCAGGTGTTTAAACATGCGGTACCAGTAGTCTGACACAGCATTTAATTCTCTTTATTTGCACTTTTTAAAGACATCCATTCAAGGAGGGAAAACAATGAGCCACTATATAGTTCAGAGTGTTTGCAAGAGAAGGAAAAAAGATGTGTAGTCAATTTTCAGGGCCAGTATTTTTCAATTAATAAGGGTGTGGTTTTATATGATAGTATAACATATGAAGATAGTGAAGTTAGTGAGCTATGTTTTTTAGTTTGCAAGAGACTGATATCCTCAAATAGTCTGTATTGCCCATTAAATGTTTCTAAGTGTCAGGATAATGAAAATTACATCTTGATCCTGAAAACAAAGTATGATTTTTTAAGTCCAAAGAAATGACTGATAAAAAGCCTGTCCAGGGCAACTCTAAACACTGCCAAATCTGTTCTTTTTGTATTGACATCTCTACTGGAGTTCGTTCCTGCAAACACTGAGTCACTTGGCTCATGCAAATGTTCTCTTTGAGAGTGGTGAGACAACCTGTGATGATCCAAATGACTCATCTGCATGCCAAGATGTTCAGCATTTACCAGTGCTGGAGGTTGCATGGTACCTGCTGGAGGTGCATGAGGTGAGGATTTCTTAACTGGCTGATGATCCTTGGTGAGGCCATCACACTGCTACTCACCATGGGATGATCTGGGTCTTGGGGGACCCCTGGGCTGTCCCCTGGTTTCTAGTACGTGCTGGAGGGTACCACTGCTAGGAGATGGCTACCAGGGCCATAAGAAGAGTTAGTGTGGCTACAGGGGTGATGCCTATCCTACCTGTCCAACATCAGGCCTAGCTGAATCCATCACATCTGAAGGAATCAACAAAACACTGGCTCAGACTGAGTGAATATTGTGTCAATGTTTTGCACTGACTGCTTGCAGGAAAGATTTTCCTATTTGCTGATGGAGGAGTATCACTCAGTCCCATTCCAACTCTGATGACTTATATCTTTTTCTTACATATATCTCCCACGGGTATTCTGGTAGCTCTGTGGCACTTTGATTGCTTTGTTTCTCAAGAACCACCCCCTGTACAGAAGAAATCTACAGTTGCAAAACCAACAACTGCTTGTCTGAGAGGGAAAATGATTTTTTTTGCGTTAGGAATTGTGCTATTGCTATTATGACTTGCTTTAAAAGTGCCAGATCCATGCTGTACCTTATGATGAAAGTAATTGTAAATGATTCCTGTCAGCCATAACGTGTACATTAAACAAAAACAAAAACAGATGATGTTTCATCATTACACCTGTTTCTCTTTGCCTATTAATTTTGTTTTTCCTCACACAGTATTCTATTAATCATAAAAACTTTGTCTTTTTAAGGTGACTTACATTATGGATAACCTTGATATTTTTTTTCCTCAATTTATCTCCTAATTGCTGATATGTGACATTACAGTGCCATTAGAATTATTGCACCTGCTGGAATGCATAAACTGATTTTTTCTTCCACTTCTCATTGATGGCCTTGTTCTTGACTAGCTTGAAATGAATATAAATCTTCCATCTTACTTGAGCTTTGCTTTCATTAGGGAAATTTATTTTTAATTTCAAGGATAATGCTCATAGTGAACTGATTTCCACTTCATGGAGATGTGACTGTTTATATTAAATCGTGCCCTGGACAGAGCCAGTTCAGAGACCCTCTGTTGTGTATTATATTTTTTTTGTGGAGACTCATCTCTCTTGTCAGTTAGCATGATACACAACCTGGGAAAGGTGTTATTCTACTCAGCCACTAGCCCCTTTTACTTCCAGAGAGCTCCATGCCAGACCTCTACTGATGAGGCTGTAGAATTCTTCAGATAGTCTGTGTCATGATGACCCTATCTCCCTAACATCTGCCCCGTCAGAAATAAGAGGAATTAAATATAACAATATAGCCTAGTTGTATTTTGTTAATGCTCTCTAGGTATGAAGGATTTTTCCTTGTTAATGTGGTAGTCAAATGGTTTTGCCAGGTAGGTTTACTAGTCAGCTGTCTTTTTACTTCTGATATACATTGCACCTGACCAACCCTTTCAGCTGTCATAAAGCATGTAATGAATTTGCACGCAAATGCTGTGCAAATACCAGCTCCTTTGGGGACTATAACTGGGCTAAGGAAGGGGTTTGCAGCTAAATTCAAGTGGTCAGTACCTACTTCACTCAGTGGATGGATCCACCTCACAGATCACTGGGTGGCTGGTGTGTGGGGCCGGCAGATCTGAGCTTCCTAAACCTCCTGAGGTTCTGAGGAAACCTGCTGCTCTCCTGAAACTCAGCAGGAACTCAGCAGAACACAAGAAAAGAGTTGCCTGTTGCTGGCAGCACGGCATCAGGAAAAGGAGCAGAACTGCCTTCTGTCCCCATCTCCTCTCTCTGCCCTACCCTATTCACTACTCAGTCCCAATTCTTCTTCTGAGTGTTAACATTCTCCTATGTTATTTCCCCATGGTGTAGGTCTTGGGGCTGCTCGGATGCAGTGATTGCCCCTCAGGCTGTCAGGACTTGTGCCCAAGCATGGCTCAGCAGACTCATTTTGGGGCTCAGCTGGGGGTCATTTTAGGGAAACAGATGCTGTTACACAGAGGAAGGTATTCACATCTTCTCTGTTTCTGCACATTACTTGGATAAGAGATTCTTGAGGTTCCTTATACAGGCAGGGAGAGAGGTAAATTCAAGTGTTCTAGCCACGTTCCTGCTCTGAGTCCTCTTCCAGATAAATCTGTCTTTTGGTTTGCACTATAAGTGAGTTTAGGAACCTGAGCCTCCTAAAGTGGGCAGCTAAATACAAACTCTGCTGCTTGCTTTCTGTCAGATCAGAGACCCCAGGGCCTTTCCTTCGCCTGCTGCCTCTCAGCTTATCAAAAGAAAACTTTAAGTAGAAATCCAGCTCCTTGCTGAAGCCCTCAGTGGGTTTCCACATGTGCATGTTCATTGGGCTGACTGGAGTGGGAGTGTGTGGCCAGGAAGGCCTCAGCTCGTTTGATTTCAGGAGAGACTGCAGGACAGGCTGGGCATCTCTTTAATGAGGCTTTTGTATCCAGATAAAAAATGTAACTTCTGGTATCAGTTGCATGAGAGTTATGTTTAACTTTTTGGCCTTTAAGAAATTATAATTTGACATTAAGTTTAACTTTCCCGGATAATGAAATTACCACGATGGAGCAGTTCAAGTAAATAATAAATACAATAACTCTTCTTTGCCCATTGTGTGCTTTTACTATTCATAATTTTTAGGACCACAGATATTAGATACACTTACGTAAGACTTAACGAACAGTAATTATCTTTTAGCTAAAGAAAAAGCCCAAACGAATGCTAAGCTGCATTATCGCTTGGCTTCTGACATGAGCAGATAATCAGATTTTCTTGCTTAAATCCATGGTGCTTGAACAATGCTACCCACTGTCTGTCCTTCCCGATATTACCCTTAATTAGAAAGAACAGAAACACAAATCTGAATTATTTCAAAATCTGGTTTCCATGGTCAGCAGTTGGAAGGGCTTAACTTTATTACAAATAAACCTGGCTTTATTTACTAATGAAATCTGAAATGCTAGGCCTGTAATAGTAGATAGCCTAATAGTATGGTGTTTACATGCTGAAAAAATCTTGTGTGGGCAAAGTATTTTGTAATAAATCATTAAGTAATTGAATTATGATTCTTTCATCCAATTAATAAAGAAGAGAATACCAATAAGGAAGCTCTATGCTACAGTTAAGTCAGGCAATGACACATTGTTCTCTAGCCTCATTCTTTGTGTGTGAGACTTTATAAAGATGCGTTTAGCAAATGCCTCTTTCTGTCATGTATTTGCGGTTTTTATTTGCCTTGTTTTCCTATTCCTTTGTATTTACTCATTACTTTTTTATTTATTTTTTTCCTGAACGCTCAAGAGATTAACATTTTGTTATTATATAGGTATATATGGCTGGAAAATTATCGTAGTTATTTTTTTCTTTTTCTCTGTGGCTACAGGACTGGAAGGTCCTGTTTTTAGACTAAAATCAACCTTTCCATTTGCAGTGATAATTTTTATTTTCTACAAATCACCAGAAAGAATATTTTATCTACCTGAACTCTCTTACTCCACTTTGACTTTTTTTAACTGTAAATCTGATCCATATTTAATGTTGTGGTTTTCTTTTAGGAAAACATAACCTTAAACATTTCAGAAGAACAGAAGAGTAGGGATATCTAAGTGATAGTAAGAGATAAAAATTAATCCAAATCTTTCCTTTAGTACGTGCATTTTTTTTTCCATAGCATATACATAACACTTGTTAATGTATTAGCATACATACAAATCCTTTATGTTAACAGCTAGAATTTTCTGCAGCATTTTCAGTCTATCCTCCTATTCTAGTAAAATAGTGTACATCTTGAAATAGATATTTTGTGCATAATAAAATGTTATTCAAGAACAAAGTCAGTCAGAAAACCACAGTGTTCCTGGCAAGCTAACAATTAAAAAGTACAGGTGCCTAAGAGTAGACATAGGCCTAAAGTAAATAGTTGCAGTCTTTTTTTTTTTTTTAATCAAAAGTGGCTACCTTTCATTCTGAGAAATTTATTTCTTTTAAATATTTGTAATCCACAACCAATAGCACATAATGCCACTTTTCTTTATTCCTTGACAAAAGGAATAGCTTGTGGTAACAAGCAGACACTTGAGTGGGCTGTGCGGCATGAGGTGTACCATCAGCCAAGAAAATCAATATTTACTGTTCTAGTATCTTTGTAGTGTGGGAGTTTGCCTTGTTTGAAAAGAGGATTGTGTATAATATATAAGGCCTTGCTTTTAGTTAATCAAAAGAGCTGTATTATTGAAAAGAACACATTCTTTACAATGAGTCACACTTAACCCTCCAAGTCCTTGTCTGTTCATTTACTGTGCAAAAGTTAAACTGAAATCATCTGAAAAATGCTTCCATTAGTTTTCTTTCTGAAAGGTATTTCTTGTGACATAATAATTATGCTTAAAAGCAATGGTAGAAATGATATGTATTTGCTCGCAGCAAAGGTGAGCACACTACCATCAGTGGAAGCTCTCAAATCTCTGCCAGAGCACAATACTTCTGGCAAGGGATGATAGCAAGGGCTGATGGAGATTGCATCCAAAATACAGTACTGAGAAACACTGAACTACAGGTCCATGCGCTACTGGAGGAAATAAACTTCTGCCCTCAAGGAAATGTTTGTAATGAATAATACAATTAAGAAGTCTCAGGAATAGTTTTCAGTAACAATGGTTTGCTTTTTGAGATTACATATTTACAGGGGACTCAGATCTCCATTTTGCATTGATTTTTCCCCCTCATTTCACTTTGCATTATGAAAAGAGATTTTAATCCCTTATGATAAATTCTCTGGCTGGCTTTTCCTGCACTAAACCTTTCATCTGTAATTTTTTAATTCATTGTGGGAGAGAGTATAAATAAGGAAAGCAGATACTAGATATGGCTATAGGGAAACTATGAAGTCTTCGGGCCAATTTTGTGAACCTGAAAGGTACTTACTGAGTAGAAATTATTGTTCATTTGATTATTCAGCTTTTTTTTTTTTCTTTCTTCTTCCATCACTTATTAGATAGATACTGTTTATTATGCCGCATTCTAACTTCTGGGTTTTGCTTATGAAGAAACGTAAACCTGTACTTCGAAAGCTCTTGAACCCATGGAGGCCTCTCAGAAACCATGACTGCTGTTCATAGATTAATGAAAAAATAGAGACTTTGTAAGAGTTCCTAAATCAACTGACTTGCTGATTTTTACTGCATTGTCTCCCTTTTCTTCTGCCGTCTTTGCCAGGATTGAAGTATTAGGAAATTCAGAGTGAAAGATTCGGTTTGTATACAACTAGACAGTGGAAATGGTTTTGAACACTTTGTATGCTGAGAACTACAATATGTAGTAAATGGTTCTGAGGAGCTTGGGATTGGTGTTACCTCAAGTACCGAGCCCAGCTTATAAGATCACTGAGCTTCATTCTCCAATTAACATTGTAGGTTCCTTACCTCTACAGCTGGCAAAACCTCCTCCCCTGGCTTTTCATGGTGTTCACTGGCTTATACAGGAGATTGGGGTTGTGTGTCTAAGGTAAATACCTTAGAGCTACTGTGCGTAAGACAGGCAAGGAATTCCAGTGACTGATGTCTATCTTGACAGCTGATCAGCTAAACAGCACTAATGGATGCAATGGGAGATGAAGAATCAGGCTGGAATGCACAGGAGGCAGGCCAATGTGATAGATACTTATCCAAAGCTGCAGAGGAAGAAGTCTCCCACAGCATCCTTATAACAAAGTTGAGGAGGTGTGGAATAGATGAGTGGATGGTAAGGTGGGTTGAGAATTGTGTGACTGACAGATCTCAGAGGATTGTGATCAGCCGCGCAGAGTCCAGTTGGAGGCCTGTACTTAGCAGTGTTCCTCAGGGGTCCGTGCTGGGTCCAGTCCTGTTCAACATCTTCATCAGTGACCATGATGAGGGGATAAAGTCCACCCTCAGCAAGTTTGCTGATGATACAAAGCTGGGAGGAATGGCTGACACACCAGAGAGATCTGGACAGGCTGAAGAGTTGGGTAGAAAGGAACCAGATGTTCTCTAGTGGTCCTTTCCAATGCCTACAATTCTGTGATTCTGTGAAGTCAGTGAGAGCCATGGTAGACATGGGAAGGCTGATGTGCAAAGTCCAATGCCTACAATTCTGTGATTCTGTGAAGTCAGTGAGAGCCATGGTAGACATGGGAAGGCTGATGTGCAAAGTCAAATGCAGAGTTACTATCCATCTGGTAAACATTAGTTCTGTAAAAACCAAAACATTTATCATGCTGTGCCATCTAATGGCTGTGTAGTGTCTGGGAGCCTGCTGGCCTTATCTTGCCCAGCTTGTACTGCTTAACCTTAGCCTTGCTTAAATACTAGAAATTAAGTCACTTGCTTGGAAATGGTTAGGGAAATCCAAGAAGTAAAGGTGATTGGAAGTGCCTGTCTAAATTTCAAACTATTTCAGAAACAATATATGTATTTCTTATGTTCTCTTTAGAAATTCTCCATCTGCATATGTCAAGGTGACAATATATTATGCTGGAAAGTATTCCATGCACCTCCACTTCAGTGTTGTGCTGTGGGGTAGGAGGATGGTGTCTCACACAACATGTACAGAGACATGTTGAAACTCACTCATGCTTCACTTCACATAGTGCAAACACCACAAGAAGGTAACTAGGCTGCCTGGCCCCATACCTGTATCATCTTTGAGAAAGTTGTGTGGTCCTGGGCTCAGCACCAAACTCCAGCTCAGAATGGAGTCACATCCTGGGGGGCTCTCCTTTGCCCTCTCAGAAGAAAAAATGTTGAAAAATCTTAGTATTATATTTGTGTTTTCAGTCAAGTGAGGCTTTGGATGTTGGAGTTGTGAGTGTTAAAACTATGGCATCTGTTGCTATCTGACTTCTTTGAAGGAGAAAATAGAATGTCAAAGAGTAGTTCATATGTGAGCTGGTACTGTTGGCACATGGACACACAATGTACTCAAAACTGTTCTCTGTTATTTGCCTAACAGGACTCTCTGTTAGAGAGGAGTTATTTGTTATAACTACACTTGTATAATAAAATTATTCTTATATTTCATGTGGTAGCATTATCTTATGACATAAATCTTCAGTAGACTCAGACCACATGGCCTCTCCATAGTAAACTTTTCAATTTCAGTAATTGTGAATGAATAAAAAAATAATAATGAGGAAAGAATAAAGAATAAATTCTTCTATCATGTTTGTTGTTAACAACCTGAAAGCATCATGTGTTGCTTGTTACATAACTGTCTTGCTACCCTTGCCTTTTTCAACAATGATTATAATTTGCCTATCAGTACATTTCTTCATGCTGAGAAGAAACATTTCAGTTATCTCGTTTAGTTTTCTGCATAGTCTAGAACACATCATCTGTTGATGGTGGTAGAATTGGAACTGAGCTTAAGAACTTAAAGAGTTCACAAGAGTAGAAAAGTTGCTGTCCTGTTTTTCCCAGGATAACTGCCCCAGCATTTATGCTAACCTCAGCACCTTATACATTTCTACCACCATCTCTCCACCTGTGGGTAATAATGTGCATTTATTGATTCATCTTCAAAATAATTTGTTCCAGATTGGAGTTTTAGACTTTCTCTCTTGCCATATGGCAGCCATCAGGGTGAGAAAGCATTTAACGTTATTTCTCTTTTTGGTATTGTTTTTTTCTGTATGATTCTGAAAACAAAATTCCACTTTTTTTCCCCCATTTTCTTGTTTTATTTTTATTTATTTATTTTTCTTCAAGATAGGCTGGAAGTGCACCAGGAACATGTCATATTGATTTCCATGAATGCTATATTCTGTGTCTTGGGAAGAGCCATGACGACACCTTGGCATGCAGAACCTACTTAAGAATATTGCCTGGAGTTGTTAAGACTCAGCAGGAGGGACTGTGTAACCTTTTAGCTTACTCTGAAAAGCAGAAGGTCCAGTTTGTTCCTTCCCAGTAGTCTAGGGTCAAATGTTTGCTCAGTGGGGAGCAAGATGTTTTCTGTATAGTCTTCAGCTTCAAAGGAGGATTGGTGTGGGGCCAAATGCCAAGTGCTTTGAAAGTTTCTCCCAATAGACTGAGGGCTACAGTTTATCTCAAATTATTACTAAGAGAGGGCAGAGATTCATCATGGGGTGTCTTTATAAGAAGATCAAATTTAGGAACTGCTTCAGATGCTTAGTAATAGGTGTTTGGAAAGATGTGCTGAGAATAGAGGGTGGGGATATGTCTCCAGTTAGAAAGTCAGTTGCCTCCATAATGCAGTCTTGAGTTCTTATGTCTCATGAACTGAGAGATGTGAGAATTTTCTGAAATGTGTTTTTCAAAGTGACAGAACAAGTGTGACCTAGACATACAATTTCCAGCAATACTTCATGCAAAATCCAAAAATGCTTTTTGTGTTAGGTTGTAAGATTATCTGGCATTAGTTTATAACATACTTGAGTGTTCTCAGACTGCATCAGTATACCTTGCAAGTTGTATGTCTGACTGAAAGAGGGCTGACATAATCAAATATGAGTAACAATTGATTCAAGGGCATACAAAATATTGGGAAAATAGGGAAGTTGGAATATTCTGAGTGTTTTAGACATTTTTATTTGTTGTTGTTAAAATATTTCTCCCTCTGTGAATTTGTAAATTAGTTTTACCAGAATAAGAAGGAAAAATATTTTATGAATATATTGATTATTAGACACTACTCCTGCAATTTTTATTTCCATGTGTTCTTATGAAATATGGATAATGCTGTCCTACTCTTTAAGTTATGTGTTGTTATCAGTGATTAAAGGCACTAAGGACACATCATCAAATGTTCATGATGCAGGTTTAATTTTTCCTTATTTTCTGTATACTTCAGGCAGAGTGTTTTTAATAGTTTAAGAAGCAACAGTGACTATTCTTTTGTGGATAGTGTCAAGGAAAACAAATTTACTTGGCTGATGTGGAAATGTTTGGATTATTTCCTTGAGAAGCTCTGGTGTTTCCTGGAAGCAGTGACTAGATGCAGGGTTTATTCCTCCGTCCAGGATTTGCCTTTTGCTAGAGCTCTTGAATTTGTGTTGTGGTTTAAGCTGGGTACCACAACATTGATCACTTATTCCTTCCCTTCCCAGTGGGACAGGGGAGAAAACTGAAAAAAAAAACAAAAACCAACAAAGTAGAACTCGTGGTTTGAGAGGAAACTGTTTATTAAGATAAAGGAAAGGATTATGATTACGATGAAGAAATAAATAAATAAATAAATATAAGGAAATATAATAAATGATGCACAAGGAATTGCTCACCGCTCCCTGACCAATGCCCAGCTAGCCCCCCAAGCAGCAGAAGAGAGTAAGATGAACTCTCACCCCCTTAAAAACTCCCTCTGTGTGATATCATGCAGTATGGAATATCTCTTCGGGCAGCTTCAGTCAGCTGTCCTAATTCTGTTCCCTCTCAGCTCCTTGGACCCTTTGCTGCGAATGTTGTTGGCTCTGTGCAACACTGCTTAGCAGCAGCTATACATGCTGACATATTATCAACATTGTTTTCCTTCTAGAACCAGAACACAGCATCATACCAGACACTGAAGGAAACAATTCCATCCCAGCTGAAATGAAAGACAATTTGACATGTTAATAACTAAAAAAAAAATCTCAACTCCATGCTTGGAGAATGATCAGGTAGCTAAAATCTTGGGAAGCTCCACTGGTCCCAAGAGCTCCCTCCTGTCCCACTTCCCAGCATCCCCCTGAGCCTCTCAGTGGCTGTCTGCTGGGCAGAGATGCATTGGTATGGGGCTGGCAGCTTGGGGATCAGTGACCTGTTCAGGTGATCTCATTACAGTTGTGAGACAAGGAGGAGGTTCCTGACACTGCTCAACTACAAAGGCAATGCAGGAGGTTGCAGAGCTTCAGTGCAGGTTAGTTACAGCTCTTCTTCACCAGCTGAGTCCTGGTCATGCCCTGGGGTGCCTTCTTCCCTTTCACTACATATCACCCAAAGGCACAGCATTTCTTGTAGTCACGCGTGCCTGACATCTACTTGCTATTATTTAGTGCTGAATTAATAAAGTTTCTCTTTTTGGCATGCAATCTATTTCATAGCATTAGTTTCTTTTCTTCATTCCAAACTGAGAAAGGTCAGCTAATTGCCTAAAGAAAAGCACACCCTAAGGAAAAAACAGCAGGAGCAGGGAGAAGACAAGTCTAACAGGTGGCAAAGAAGTAAATCACAAGTGGATGAAGAGGGCTGATCAAAGCCTTTAGGTAAAATTCTGAAAGAGCTTACCAGTGGCTTTGAGCAAGGCTAGTTACAGACTTCAGACACTGGCATAGAAAATGAGCTGCCAGGGTTTTGGATGGAGTTTACTAACTTTTTAACGCTTCTCCTTCGAAGCTTGGCAAATAGATGGTCCTCTGAATGTATGTGGAATGGTTCACTTGCAAACAGAACCTGATTTTTTTGTTGGACAGGCTAAAGGCTGGACTTTACCTTTTAACTCAGATTTTCTTACCAGAAAACTTGCTCTTGCAATCACTTTCAGTGCAAGCAAGTGAAAATTAAAGCACTGTACAACAAAACATTTAAGCATGCCAAAAGTTTAATGCAAACCAGTTAAGTCTGACTTTGGCTTTAACTATAAGCATAAACTTACGAATTTTATCAGGTTCCATGTACGATGTCACAGTCCTTTGCCAACAAAACTTCTTCTAAACTACATTGTGTTTTGTACCTCTACTCCAACGTAAATTTTGAATGTAGCCAGTGTTCCTATTTTCTGTCTACTTATTATACACAGGTACGTGTCTGATTTATAGCACGCCCACTCAGCAGCATGACTGGCATTCGGGATTCAGCAGTAACAGCCTTCTATTATCTGGCAGTAGTTTGGTTTCTCGAGGGCAAGCTGCAGACACAAACAAGAGACATAACCCTCAGAAACATTCACGAAGCATCCTTCAGGGAGGGAGGGGAGGTTATCCGAGTCCCCAGGCTGCTGTACTCATATAAATGCTCCCTCTTTTGTTGCTGCTGCACTCCAAAGAATAAAACCAAAACACAAAGCAGAGGCGGCACCACTGAGCGAATGCCACAGTGTTCCCTTAATCCATGTGGATCAAAAACATGAACGTTTTGATTTTGTAAAGAATCTTCCTCAGCATGCTGGATTAATCACATGGATTAATAAAACACTGTTGCACTCGCTCAGTGGTGCCTCCTCCGCTTTGTATTTTCTTTTATTATTCTTTGGAGCCCTGCAGGAAAAAAAGAAGGAGCGTTTATAAGAGTGCCATAGGCACTGGGAATTCTATAAATCTCTCCCTGTATAAGGGATGTTGCTGCTTGAATTTTTCCCCATGGATCACTCACTGGAGATTTGTCTGTGTCCTAAGCCGTGTTAGTGTTCCCCTCTGTCTGAAATGCACCCAGTTTAAAACCTGTGCCTTTTTCTTGCCTTGTGTTTCTATGAAAAGAGTGGGTCTAACGGCACATGTGGAATGCTCTCACTCAGCTTCTTTTGTGGGGCTAACACTTTTGTGTACCGTTTTGGTGACAGGCTGGAAAGTGGAGCAGGGGCCAGTTTCAGAGAAATCTTTAACTAACTGTTTTTGAATGCAAGAGTGATTTGGGAGGGGAGGTAGAGACTTGCACTTTCCATTAAAAAACACTTGCATGTAAAAATATATGCTAACATTAGCTCTTTTTTTTTTTTTTGGCTTGTAAATGTAAGGCTGACCCCTTCCCCTGTAGGCACCCGCTTCTTTTCATTGGTGCAGGATGTAGGATGAGTAGCAATCAATCTTACACTATAAATAGGTTAAAGGTCTGAAATCTCAGGGTTTAGCAGAGCTAAAACTGAAGCTTCAAACCTTGCAAAGAGGTCACATTAGGGTCACTGGATGACCTTATGGAGTTGATTTCAAAGGTGCAGGATGTGCTTGGAGTATTTCTGATGCAGTTACGTTTATTTTTATCCCACAGAGAGATGTGTATGTAAGTAATAAAAAAAGAGTCCTAATCAAAAATAATGTAAAGGCTTTCTACAGTATTCTCTTCATGATTTTGTATATCTAGATTTATATACATACAAGGAGACCCTATATTTGATCCTATGTTTATTATTTGTCCACAGTAATTAGAAGTTCTGACCTTTATCTTCTTAGTCTCACAGCAGTTTCACCTTTCATGATCTGTGAGTTACATTGAGCCTACCAAATTACATTGCAATGCCTGCTATAATAAGTTAACGTGTATGAACTCAAACCCTCTTTTCTAGACTTTCCAGACATGACATTATCTACTCCATGGTTATAGATCTGCTATAAAGAATATATGTTCTGTGGCAAATCAGCCCAACACAGTCATTTTTGTCAAGCAGTGAGTTTCTATACCTATGCAAAAATGGATATTTTCTCATTCCTTATATACCTTATTATTTCTCAGACTGGTGTAACCTGAGTGTCCATTATAAAGCTTCTTGCATCTTTGTTTTGTTTCTTACAGAACCATAGAATCATTAGGGTCGGAAAAGAATACTAAGATCATCTTGTCTTACCATCAGCCCATCCTCTCCATGCCTATCCACATTGGACATCTCCAGGGATGGTGATTCCATCATCTCCCTGGACAGCCTGTTTCAATGCATCATTACTCTTTCAGAGAAGACATTTTTCCTAATATCCAACTTGAACCTCATAGGTACTGATCAAAATAACAAACAGCTACAATTTGGAGTGGCTGAGATTATAAGCATAGTTTACCCAGCCAGACACAAGATGGAGTCTGTTCTGTTCAGCCATGATCACTGGGATGTTTTGTCAGCTTGGGTACTAGAACTCAGGAAAGATGTGGCACCCATTTTGGAACAGAAAGGTTGATAAGAGTTTTGGCAAATTAGAGAAGACTCTTCAGTAATATATAAAACTGTTGCAAAGGAGAAGGCAGTAATTTTTTCTCCATATCCACGGAGAAAGCTATTCTCCGAGAATAGAAAGACTATTCCGAGAATATTCTCTTTGCTTTTAGAGAAATCTATCAGGATTAGGAAAGGTACAGCTGATTCTTCTTGAAGCAGGGAATAGAATAAATGATCACTGACCTCCTGTGATCCCAAAGAGATTAATTTAGAAGTGATCTTGAATTTCTTCCCATTTCCTACCATTAGGGAGTAGGAAGCATTCTGCCTCTCATCGGGTAAATTTAGAGTTTAATGTTTTAGAGAACTAGGCCTTCTTTGAAGACTTAAAGATCTGGAGCCCAAAGAAGGACTTTTTGTTTGTTTGTTTGTTTGTTTTTCTTTAGCTGCAGACAATGTTATATTCTAACTTCAGACTTCTGTGTCCAACTGGAAACATATCCCACAGCTTTTGAGTGTTTACCAGTTACTAAGTTAGTTCATAAAAGGAAAACAAAATATATTTATTCTAACATAACAAAGATGTACATATTTTGGGTGGTCTGACAGAGGAGTTGTGAAACTTCTTTTTTCTTTTTTATATTTTTTAATACTATTTTTGCAAATCACTGTAGCTGAAAGGAACAACAGCAAGATTATTGCCACAGTACATTCTTACAGTATCTCTGGTCTCATCGCCTGAAGTTAGTTTGTGTGCTCAATCACAGAATGAGCAACAAAGGCGGATTTAGTTTGGTCTCAACACTCAAACTTTAAAGGGCAGTCAGTTTAAGCTACTACCATAGTGATTTTCTTGATCTCAGACATATTATCTTTTGACTTATAGGTTTTGTTTGTTTGTTTGCTTTTTTTGTGTGTACTGCAGGACTTGTTTGCTGATTCAGAGCAGTTAACCTGAAGATTACTTTTGTATTTTTAGTGTATCTATGCTGTACATTCTGTAGATTTTTTAGGCAATGATTAGAATCAAAGTTTGCTCTGGCTATCCCATTTACTATAAGCGAAAGAACAAAGTAATATGTTATTTTCACTCTTCTTGAAAGAACCATGGCCAAATTCTTGGCATATATTCAAAAGCAACTGAATGTAGGAGGAACATAATTTCCTTTTCTAAGTGAGATTTTGAAAAAACATTAATCTTTATAAAACCTCTGTGATTTTCTAGCAAAATGAATCTTGATGCACTCCAAAGGCTCAGAAATGAATCAGCTCTCAATTTTTTTTAATATGGTAATTTTTTTGTGGTTCTGTATGGAACCAACAGTTGCACTCGATCCTAGTGGGTTCCCTCCAACCTGAGATATTCCATCACACTATTATTCTATGATTTGTATAATTGCAGTTGCTTTTAGCCTTCTTCAGAAATCTTGGAGGCATAGTATATGATTTCTAGTGTATGGGATAGATAAAATTGTGGTTTAAATATTGAATACCAGCTGGGATCAGCAAAAGATGTAGGAAGAAGTGAAGCAGATGCACCAATCATTCAGGAAAAGGACTGATACATGGTATTGTACCTTCCAGCAGAAGCTTTTGATAGGACAACTGGCCACATATTTAGCTAATCAAATGTAAAATTTGATGTGAAGCACAAATATATATTCTACAAGCAGGAAGGAGAGAACAGAATGACAGGTAGACCTCTGATCAAGAAGTAGATCTGGAGAAATCCCAGGCATCCTTGTTGTGAAAGAAAATCTTCAGTAAAATTCCCCTCAAGAGCCCTTCATGCAAGAATGAAGAGGTCTAAAGTTAAGGATGCTGATCTATCAGAAGGGTATGTGGACTCAAGGAGAAAGTAGAATCATAGAGTCATAGAATCATAGAATCACAAGGTTGGAAATGACCTACAAGATCATCTAGTCCAACCGTCTTCTCATTACCACTGCTACCACAAGCTACTAAACCATATCTCGCAGTTCCTCATCCAGACACCTCTTGAACACTTCCAGGGATGGCGACTCCACCACCTCCCTGGGCAGGCCATTCCAGTGCCTGACCACTCTCTGAGAGAAAAAGTTTTTCTTCATGTCCAACCTAAACCTCCTCTGATACGACTTGCAGCCATTTCCCTGGGTCCTGTTTGTTGCCTGTGAGAAGAGGCCGAACCCCTCTTCACCCCAACCTCCCTTTAGGAAGCTGTAGAGTGCAGTGACTTCTCCCCTGAGCCTCCTCTTCTCCAGACAGAACAATCCCAGCTCCCTCAGACGCTCCTCATGAGACTTGTGCTCCAGACCCCTCACCAGTTATGTTGCCCTTCTCTGGACACGTTCCAGGGCCTCAACATCCTTCCTGTAGTGAGGGGCCCAAAACCAAACACAATACTCGAGGTGCGGCCTCACCAGTGCTGAGTAGAGGGGGTTGATCCCCTCCCTGCTCCTGCTGGTCACACTATTTCTGAGGCAGGCCAGGATGCCATTGGCCCTCTTGGCTGCCTAGGTACACTGTCAGCTCATGTTCAGCTGAGCATCAACCAGCAACCCCATGTCCCTTACCTCTTCACAGTCATCCCAACCACTCATCCCCACGCCTACAGCGCTGCATGGGGTTATTTCAGCCAAAGTGCAGGAACCACACTTGGCCTTGTTGAACCTCATCCCATTCACCTCAGCCTAGGGATCCAGCTTATCTAGATCCCTCTGGAGGGCCTCCCTACTCTCTGGCAGATTGAAACCACCTCCCAACTTGGTGTCATCTGCAAACTGGCTGAGGATGCACTCAATCCCCATAAGAAAACCATTCCATAAGAAAACAGAGTAATAGAACAGTTGCTCTGTCTTATTCCTTCACTTTTTTTCTTACCAGACTTCAGATACATAGAAGCAAGGCAATTAATCTAAACTAACTAATTTATCTAAACTCTTTTTATGGACAGAATAGAATGTCTTAAGTGATCCCTTATGTGTTCCTTGCACTCTGTGTTAGATAACAACCTTAGAAGGAGTGGTATTTTTCTCCCCATTGACCCTATTTGGCTGCCTTGTCAGAAAATCACATATTCACAGAATGGTTTGTGCTGGAAAATACTTCAAAGATCACCTACCTCCAACTCTCCAGCCAAGGACAGGGACAATTCCCTCTTGATCACATTGCCTCAAATCTCATCCAACCTAGCTTTGAATACCTCCAGGGATGGGGCATTCACAGCTTCTCTGGGCAGCTTGTGCCAGTGCCTCAGCACCCTCACATAGATTATTTTTTCCTTGTATCTAATCTAAACCTACCCTTTCAGTTTAAAACCATTACCCCTTGTGCTGTTGCTGTACTTCTTGACAAAGAGTTTCCATATATGCACCTACAATTACATTACATAGAATTAAACCATACATAGGATATACCTTTACATGCTCTGGATATGAGAAAATAACTGTATTGATGGATTAGGAGAAAAATGCTTCCAAAAATATGTTATTCTGTAAGTTCCTCTGAAGTATCTACCAATGAGCACTGTTGAAGCCAGACATATATCTGAGCATCATCTTCAACCAAATGGTTCCTATGCTCACATACTAGTAAAAGTAACTGTGTTCCATGAAGATTCTCATGATCTCCTTACAGCCCATGTAATGTTAGCTTAGCCTAAAAGAGAAAGACATGAATCTTTGATGTAAAAAAAAATCTATCTGCACTTGCTAATAATGAATAGTTTTTCTCATGCACTAAGCAAATGTCCAAAAAATTAGACATGTTTTATTGCTCAGTCTGTCATTGTATTTGTATGTACCTGTGGATATATGTGATATCAGATTCAGTACAGTGCTGTTTCCTGCCTACTGTTTCCCTACCAGATATTATTTTCGTGTGAATGAATATGTTTCACATTAATAAATCTATTTTTTTATATCTTAATATAAGTAAAGTCAGGACTTGATTTTCATTATTACTTTGCAGCTCAATTATCTGCTTTCAATCTTCATTTTACTTTGTAAGCATCAAGAACAACATTGCCAAGCTTTCAAACTGGTGTTTTTAATGAAAGGCTACATTTCATTTTACTCTCTCTCTCTAAAAAGATTCAGATTCTCTGAATTGCTCTGCATTTCACTAAGGTTTTAACAAGTCACTTTGCACTTTCTAAATGTTGTGACTGCAATTATTCTCACTTCTTCATCAATTCTCAAAAGGGCTTTTACAATTTCAATATGGAAACACTTCTGACAGGGTACTTTAACTTAGTTAGATGCAGAGGATTCATTCTCAAAACTGTCTTGAATTCCTCAATAATAGTTTAAAGAAAACTTCTTAAGCATCTGTACATCTGCTACATTTCCCTACCCATAGCAGAAGGGTTGGAACTAGATTTTAAAGGTACCTTCCAACCCAAACCGTGCTGTGTTGCTTCACATCTGTTGCTAGACAAAGAAAAGAAATGAGTGACATCTAGCAATTTGAAGTATGCTCTCTCTGGCTGCATGTCTTCCAAATGATCTTATAGAAATGTAAGGTAAATGTGCAGTAAGTTTTGCTATGTTGTTTGACTCACAGTGTTTTTAATAGTAAAGTTCTTTAATGTTTTTAGGAAGTTGAATCCCTTTTGTAGCAGGAGGCAGTCTTTCAGCACTTGAAATGCAGGATTATTTCTGACTACCATTGATACAGTTTCAAAGCATGCTGAACCTGCTTTTGATTCGGCAAGTAACTTTCGAAGTAGAGTTTGTCAAAGCATAACAAATATTCTTTGATTTATAAAATATGTGAGACACCATGTTTCTGCCTTTTGACAGCAGCTATGATTTATAAGAGAAAGATTAACAAGGGGAAGGAACAGTGAGACACTCAAGTCCCACCCTGGCAGAAAGTTCAATGGAAATCATTCCTTCTACAGTAAAATATCCACAGTCCTTCCGTCTCCAATTGCTCTTCTTCCTTTCTCTGCTCTAACATCTCCTTCTTTTTCCATCAGTATCTCTTTGTAGTTTCTCTTCACAGTACCTACCATTACCACATTCATTGCATCACTACCACTACTATTTTGTCACAACCCAAATTGGGAAGTCTATATATATATATGTATATATAAATTTTTTTAAGGAATGTCTGTAGTTGCTGAGATGAAACAACCATACAATTGGTTCACTACAGAAAAGAGATACAACAGAATCTGGTAAAACTCTGGATGTCTTAAGAAAATGTCAGGTGAAACTCCATTTGGCACAGCTTCTCACTTTCAGGAAGTCATAGTGCATTGCATAAGTAGCAGATACAGCTTTCAAAGAAATAGTGGAATTGAAGTTTCCTGTACTAGTACTTAGACATTGTAGTATTGTTATTTTTAGAGCCTTGACTCTGCATTTTATTTACATTTTTGTGTTTAGCAATGGAAATATAAAAAATGTTCATTCCCAGATTAAAAGCCACACTGTAAAATGTGTGCTGGCCACATGCTGGCCATAGGCTAGCCATGTGCCATCCATGTTACACTCATATGACAACCACCTTAAAGCTTGTTTAAAGCTATTGCAGACTGAGATATGGAAGAAAAAGAGAGAGAGGGGCATGAAGTTTCTTTGCAGAAGTCACAGATTAATGTTCTTTTAATAAGTGAGAGCTTTGCATCTTCTGTAATACATGCCCAGAAGTGAACAATTGCCTATACTGTGTATGGCTCTTTTACTGCAGCAGTGATTATATTTGGTGTAACAGTGAGTACTGGTTAAGCTAATTGCTGGAGCCAAGAGGGAAAGGGAAGAGGGCAATTTTGCTGGGGCTTTGTTCTGAGATAATGTGTCTTACAGTAGCAAAAAACCAAGCCAATCTCTTGAAGGCACATAGCAAGATCATACTGACATACTGCTAATGTCAGCTCTGGTTACTGAGAATTGCAGCCTGTGTCATTTTGCTCAGCATCTGAGACTGTGTTCATTTAACTTCTTGTGGTGATGTTGTCGGTGCACTTCTTCCAGCAGTAGTTGATAAGTAGGTTTTTGCCAATCAAACAGTGTGTAGGATGAGGAGTATGATGAGAAATAATGCAATATATCTTTTATCCACTGGAAGTCATATCAATAGTACTGAATAAATTAAAATGAAGAATTATGTAATACAACAGGCATCTTGTGGAAATCTTGAAAACAACATCGAGAAGATATCTCTTATGATGAGCGTGAAAAACTGTCCATATTATCAAAATAATAATATCCTGATGCAGTTTTTCAAGACTTGTTCAGAGCAGATGTACAAGCATCCCGTATACATCTTCAGTGATTCCTGTGGTCCTGATGGTGACAATAAGGAATGACTAGCAAGGGTTTTCTGAAGCTCTGATTCAGGAATTTTTAAGTGCTTTTAAGAATGTGTTGAGTTGTATTCTCTTCCAGTAGTGCATCTGAATGGGATTTAATCCTATTCTCTAGCACTTTTTCTGAAAGTGGTTGTCTTCTGCAATCAACCTTCATTTCCATTTGTGGTCTAGTGACAGCCCCCACCTGGATTTGAAATGAGGTCATTGGACCTGAAAGGTGGGGGTAAAGGTATCTAAGTAGCTTTCATGGAGACTTACTCTGTTGCCTATAGCTACCTTCATCTTAAATAAGGAAGTGTGGCATGTTTGTATTCACGAATCCCATTGTGAAATGCTCTGTCTCAATTGGGGCTGTCTGTGTCTCCATACTAAGTCTTAGGGCAGCTGCAATTTCCTCCATTTCATGCAAATTGCCCTCAGCCTTAAAGCTCCTGGCAAGCCGCCAGCACAGCCCTCTTTGGCAAAATTTGGATTCATCTGGGCAAAGGTATTAGCCTTTTTGCTTCAAAGCCCTTCTTCAGTGAAATATTTCAGTATTTTAAAGACAAATACTTAGGAAAATCTGTACTTTTAAAAACAATACATTCTTTAACCACTAGAATATTCCCGAAGATAGATAAAGAAATTACAAATAATTAAAATAATGTTATATTGTTGCTTATCTTGAATGTTACTATAAATGCCACTGCATCAGTTCCATTAAAATGCATGTCAGGAATTTTTCTTGGCTGCCTTTGTGCAGCCTTTTAAGATCATTCAACTACATAATGACTTTTAAAGATACTCTTTTTGAAATGGGTTTTTTGAAGGCTTTTTTTTTTTTTCCACAGTCTAGCTGAAAAAGATATTCTACAGATTTTCTGTGCATGTTTTAAAGATATCTTAATTCCATCCCTTTTTGTGAAAACAGTTAAAATTTTTAGATTAAACAGTGATTTTTGTGTGTGTGTGTGGTTCCTACAGTTACTGTGGGAATACTTTAATAATTAAGGTCATCATTAATGCTAAATTTTGTGTTTTATTCTGGGAACGTGCTATTCTTTTTACAAGCCGGATTTTATTTTATTTTCTTCCTATAACTATAGTAAAAGTATTTTGTTCCTTTTTCTTCTGTTCATCTCACAGGATTATATTTGCAGATTTCCCAGGCACCCTTTATTTAAATTCTAGCTCTATCTAAAGAGTGGCAATAAAAGAGCACCAAATGTTCCAGGTTCATTGCACAGATCTTGAATGTAATTAGTTAACAAATAATACTTATCTTTTCCAGATATCCCTGCCATGTAGTTTATTGGACTCTTAGAATCAAGATGTGTTCCTCCTATATGTATTGCTGTTAACAAAAGTAAAAATCCTGCAGGAGAAAATCAGGGCAGTGATTCAACTTGCACAGGCATGTTGGTTTTGCCTGATATCCTTATGTCTACGAACTTTCTAAAGGACAGTGGAGTACTGCAGGTATTACCAAAATCACATTCTCAAGACAGTACAATTTCAGGGTTATCACTGAAATTTCTGACTTACTTCTTTCTTACTACTCTTGATGTGCAAGGTGATGAGATTCCTGGTTATGCTGCATCAGAAGTGTTTTGAAAGGCTGATATTTAGAAAAATATCACTATATTTGTACTGTAGTAACTGGAGATACTTTTCAAATGACCATTCCCTTGCCCTTGTAGTTACTGAGCCAACATTTGTAACAGTTCCTTATATTTAGGACATCTATTGTTGTGTGTGCTTGCATCTTATCTGCTCTTAGCTCCTTGCTAAGAAAGACCACTGCAATCATTTCAGTTAGAATCATAGAATCCCAGAATGGACTGTGTTGGAAGAGGCCTCAAAGATCATCTAGTCACTGCCCCCTGCTGTGGGCAGGGCTGCCCCACACCAGCTCAGGCTGCCCAGAGTCCCATCCAACCCGGCCTTGAGCACCTCCAGGGAAGGGGAGGTGGACATTTATTTATCAGACAAGTAATTGTATAGGGAATTATGTCATGGTTTGAGTGTAAATGCTATCAATCTGATCACAAAGAAGCAGAAATTTATTTAGATACCATATAAGGCTCTCAGAACTTGGAATACTGAAGAATAACTGTTGACATATCTTCCCACTGTATTTGTATAGGTAAAAATCCTATTAATGCAAACAGTAGAGTACTTATATAAGTCTTTGACCAGATGTGCTGTTGTTAGGCATGTCTGTTGCCACAGTTCATCTTTCTTTTGAATGTTGTCATAGTACACCTTGTGTTCCAGCTTATTCCAGTCTGGGGTAGAATTTTAAGTTATTTTGTCTTTTTAAAGTCACTTTAATGCAGAATATTTCCCTGACAAGACACAGCTGATAGCATATTGGAAAGACTTTGAAGACAGTAGAGCAGATGAGCACAGAGGATGGGAATGCTTTAAACTGATAGTTTTTGAGTTGTGAAACTGTATCGTGGAGTCACCAGCACTGGCCTCAAGCTTGGCCTGAAACCTGAACCAAAGATTCATATTTGAGTCCTGGGACTCTATGTAGACATAATTCTTGTCTGTGTTCTTTGTATATCGCTACTACCCATTGGTCAAAATTAAAATATTTTTCCCAGAAGGCCCAAGCCACTGAGTAGGGTTCAAAACACTCAACAGGTACACTGGAAGAAACTACTCACATATAAAATATGTGAGCATTTTCTATATCAAGGTACCACCAAGGAACTTAAGACATCAGTTAAATCGTTTTTACAGTTCTGCAGCCCTCTCTCCTTCAAATTTAAAAGTCTTGCTGCAGAAAATAAATATAAAAACACAGTCAGTAGGTGTTTTATTCTGGGCAGATGAAATCCATTTTTTTCTATAGGCAATACCACTGTATTCTTAAACACTGTAACTCTTGCTTGATCAACAAGATTTAGTGGAACATTCATCTATCAGATAGTGATTTCTCCATTTAATACTTGCACAAATTAAGTTGAATGGTTACTACCTGGGACTGCACCAAAAGGAGTTAAATCTGCAACTTTTATCTTTTCATAAGAATGTGAAAAAACTCAAATCCATAGTCACTACCCATGCATGTCATCTGTGTCTGAAGCTTGGGTTTGTCCTGGAAAAACATTTGCCTGCCTATAATGCAGGCTGAATGCTTGATGAGGTAATATGTGCAGACAGAGGTTTCAAGATCTGCCTACTTGACAGATCTAGAACATGAATCCAGATCTGTGCACAGCTAGCCTTTGTGCTCAGATTGATCTCCATGGTCCAGATGGACCATGTGATGCAGTGAGATTGAACTATTTGCCAATGGTTGAATGGCAAGGTTTGACTGGGACCATGGTAGGATTTGACAAATCATAGAATCACCAAGATTGAAAAAGACCTCCAAGGTCATCCAGTCCAATCATCCACTCATCACCAATATTTCTCCACTAAATCAAGTCTCTTTAGTACAACATCTAAACATTTCTTGGACACTAAAGTATCTGGATTTTCTCTGTGCCTTTCCCTCTGCGCCTTTCATTACTGAAATGAAGTTTCCATGAAGGAAACTGAGGTGTCTTGTCTGCCTGTACTGTCTATTGTTTTCTGAAGACATCAAGCTGTTGCTTAATGTGTTGTAATCAGAATGCATATTACAATGTGTATTTCTGTACTATACCCAGTGCATCTGCCAGAATTGCACTAAGCTACTTACAGACCAGTTTGTAAGTTGTTTCTTTTATTTTAAAACATATTTGGAA
Source organism: Odontophorus gujanensis (assembly GCA_013399175.1). Taxonomy (NCBI): domain Eukaryota; kingdom Metazoa; phylum Chordata; class Aves; order Galliformes; family Odontophoridae; genus Odontophorus; species Odontophorus gujanensis. Next base: position 130,482 of record VXAB01008349.1, on the reverse strand, counting down.
TGCATTTGTGACCTCATTTATGGCAGAAAATAGCCAGAACCATCAGCTTTCCATTATGTGGTCAGAATGTCTGCACATCATGGGGCTAATTTGTCCTATTGAGTAAAACAGGTAAGATCTCTTTTTAACTAGAGGAGTAGAAAAAGAAAAATAACTAGTTAGTGAAATGTATTTGGTGGTCTTAGCTGAACTGTTAAGTCCATTTGGTAGAACCATCAGATGTATTTACCAGTCTCAGCCCTTGGAGGTGAGTGTTTGCTCAGAGGTCTGGGCACTGACTCCTGCAGGTACTCAGTATAAATTCATATACACCAAGCACTCAGACAAAGAGAGGTGTGGAGGAACCTGCTTCCCGCCTATGTACACAATGCACCTTGGTTGCCTGAGAACAGAAGTCTGTCTGAGAGCTCTGAGTTGCCAATCCTTTACGTGGGTTCAGTTCATCATTTTAAGAAAGAAAGTAGCAAGATAAGAAGAGCTTGGTGGCTTACTGCAAAGTTGTTCTAGTGTTTGAGAAATTTGGTTGAATTGTATGCTTCAGCCATGATTTGATGCTGTCCATCACTCAGTGCCTTACAGGTCATCGGGATTCTTCCATTGAATGCAGCTCACTGCCAGAAAATCTCAACTTTTGTTAATGTATAGGCATTCATCATCTGCTGTTCATTAACACACGTACTGCTAATGCCTGGCAATGGAGCGAACATTTTTCTGGAGTGGGGTCGAAAAACTAATTATTCACCATATGGTGGCCGGCTCAGCAACAATTGCTGAAGCCATGGAAGCAAAAGGATGTTGGCTGGTTGATTTCTTTGGGCAGTTTGCACAGTGATGACTCTCTTGACACATGCCATTCATGTGGCCGCTGAATAACAGATGGGCTAAGGCTGGGAACTGTGGAAAAATCATGGCAGAGATCTGGTGGCAGCCTCTGTCTTTTCATCCTTCAGAATGACTTTGGGTCACGTGGGCTGTGAAAATAACAAGTAGGGGATTGTGCTCTGAGGATTTCCCTGCTTCTTTCATAAAGCCAGAGCGTAATTTTGACTGCCTTTTCGTATTTTGTTTATTAAAGGGATCAGGGTTTTAGATGAAAGAGATTACTTGGTTTGTGGTAGGGGGCTGTGCGGTGCCCATGACACTCAGCTCATTGTTAGCAGGAAAAATGCTGGCAGTTTGATAAGGGATAAGAAAATGAAGGGTTTTTAAATTAAAATTTAAATTAATCCTTATTTGTTCTTTTCTCATTTGTAAATCTCACATAGGCAAGTTAAGATAAGAGCTGTTTTAGATTCAGAATACTCAAACCTGAAATGAGTTAGTGTTTTTTCCAAAGGAGCCTAGTAAGGGAGGATAAGATTAATTTGAGCATGCTACCTTTGCAACTTGTATGTTTTCTGGATTTCATATCATCCTGACAGTGCCTGAGTGGGGAAGGCGGTGAAAGTTTCCAAGCTGAGATTTGCTGAGCTTTAGCATCATTCAAAATTAAATCGACTCAGTCCGAGCTATCTGCAAATTAAATTTAAAATGATTATAGCAAATTGTGGCAGATCAGAATTCTCTCATGTCTCTTCTCACAAGATTTGGGAGAAGTTGACAAGCAGAAAAGATGTTGCTGGACCATTTCTGAAGCTGTTCAGCATTCCCAGATGGGTGCTGGTCAGGTTGGGCATAGGGATTAGGAGGAGAGATGAAATGAGAGTATGACCATGCATCAGGTTGCTTTATGTAGGGAAAAATTTACACAGGACCCATTCATTTGTGACTTGGGTCCAAGTCACAAAAAAAAAAAAAAAGACAAAATACAAAACATGGTATTTGAAATCTTAATTCAGAGTTTGCATTAAGTAAACATTTCTTCCTGTCATGTTTTATCAAAACACACACAGGATCAGCCTTCCCCCCAGAACTAAAGCAGAAAGAAAAGTTTATCACCAACATAGCAAAAACTATTTTTAGGACTTCTTTTTACAATTAAAGGGGTGCATGCAGTTTATCATTGTGGCATTGTTGCTGGCTGCTTATGGGAAACACTGTAATTTTTGTAGCTATATCCCAGAGTCAGGACTGTGACACTGAATAAGGTAAACACCTCATGTCCTAAAATGTCCTCACATCAGCATCACAACCAGCCTGCTGCTCTCAGAAGTGGTGGTGGTGGTAGGGACCTTTCTGCAGGCTGATGTTCAGTGTCAGGTAACGAGTGTACAGCTGTGTATGGGACTCTGGTTTCTATCACTATATTTTTTCAAAACAGTTGCATCTTAGACATCCACATCTTCCACAGAAAAGTGGAGTTCCCCCTATGTAACCAGAGGAATACATTCTGACGTTGATAAATGTTCACTGGCCTATAATAGTACTGGCAGTACTGGAGTAGGAATAAACCAGTGCATTTTCTTTGATTAATTTTCTCCTCCACTTTTTCCCTGGTACTAATTTGAGCAAGCAAACTGTGGAGATGCTGCACTTCCCTTAGCCCTGTCATGCCAGACCTGCACTTCTGGGTTCTTGTGACCTCCTTTGGAGCATGCTGGCTCTTTTGCTCAGTCAGTGTATGCCTCGCCTCTCCTTACTGCTTTCCCTGTCCACTTTAAAGGGAAGGATTGTTCTTTTTATCAAGAAGTGAATTCAGAGGAAGAAGACCGTCATCCTTCAGCAGATGTTGTAGGACATTTCCATATCTCAGTGCACTTCTAGGGTTAGACTGGTGGGAAAGCTATAGGTTTGATTTTCCTGTCATTGCTCCTCTTTAGCTTTATAGCCAATCCATCCCCCAAGTACCTAACCTATCCTCTCCTCACCTGGATGGAAAAAAGTCCCTTGGATTTTGCATAGATATTTGCAAGGAATTCTTGTGATTGCAACTTACAGGCTTGAATGCCTGCCAAATGTGATGGCAAATAATTTCTTTCCTTATGAGAAAAATACAGAAGAGGATATTTTTTTTTTTAGCAAAATTCAACAAAATTCCTAAGGCCTCGTAATTTGTGTAATGGGATCTTGCGGATTTGAAGAGAGGAGAAATGGTGTGAGTGTATGTCTGTATACCCAAACATGAATTATACATATATTCACACCACATACATGCATTCTTCCATGCCATTTTTCATCCATCCATATATATGTATACAACTGTATATTGAATAACAGTATCATTTATTTTAAAAGTAAGAGGTACATATGAGCAGCACTGAGTCACAAAGCACAAAAACAAGTAACTTCAGTGTAAAAGTAGCCCTATTTTGGTTTGCAAAGACAGACACTGCCCTAAGACAATGACAGAAAGACATTGCAAACCAGTTTCTTCATAAAGTTCTGCTTCAAACTATTTTGTCTGCGATTTCATCATGCATAGCTAATCATATTTTTGTCTGTTGTTATATACTTATCAACATATTTTATTAAATGTGTGTTCTTTTTTGTACTTAATTTTTTTTTGTAGTGCAACTGGGGAACTGTTATTTTTGTTCTTCCCCTACTCAGGAAACACATTAAACATGCAAGGTTATTTTTTAGACTTTAAAATCTTAAAAATAAGAGCCTGGTGGGAAGGAAGTAAACAACCCAAGTATCTGTGCCAGGGTGAATATTCCAAACTATGTTTCAGTTACAGATGACATAAATTAATTTTTAATCATAACAGCTAATGAGATTTAAATAACACATTATTTTTTTTTTTCTGTTGTAGCTAGTTGCAACATCATGCATTATGGGAAGCTCCATAGGACTGTATACACTGACAGTTTCACTTGATGTGGTTCAGAATATTTAAATTTGGCAGAAATGGTTTTTAGATCAGAATTTGCTGTTATTTGCTCAGGTTCCTACAAAAAGTGGAGATGAGGATGGGATGTACAACAACTTTGCATGTAAAAACTCATCCATTGCTGTACTTTGGTGGTTCTGATAGTTGCAAAACAGTCCAGGCTTTTAAAAAAGATGACAGATGATCATAATGTTTTGTTTTATGAATAAAGATATGTTGTAGGAATAAGTTGTTTAATTGTTAATTTGACCTAAGTATCAGCGCTTGAAACACTTACTGTAGGATTTGATGTTAACTTTTGTTTAACTCCCCCTTTCCCCTTCTCATCAGAAGAAGAACTTTGAAGCCCCCGATATAACAAAAATCATTGTTTTGTCTCAAGACCCAATATCTTTCATAACATTCATCCAAGGAAATGGTGAATACCAGTCTAGGAAAAATCTCTATAAATTGCCAAAACTTATTGGTCCAGATAAAATAACAATTTCCAGCTGGACTCAGGAGCCTGGAGTTTGGTACTTTATCCACTCCTCTTAAATCATAGCAGTCCTTTGCTGAGCTAATGGGCTCGTCCATTTGGATAGGATATGCTGTTTGTTCTGTTGCTAGGCTAAAATGCCTCTTATTTTAAGAACAGCTGAATCGCACTGCTCTCATCCTTGTTTAATACACATCTTATGTAGATTATTTGAAATGAATTGGCCTAAGTGAGAGATTAAACAAGAGATATGCAGTGATTATATGTGCCTCTACGTGTTAGGTTATGTATTTAAAACTGTGCTGTGTATATTTTTCTAAATCTATTCACATACCAAGCATTAAAAAATCCCTCATCACAATATAGGGATTTTCCCAAGAACAACATCTTAAATACTCCTTTAAGTAGTTTTGTTTCCACTTTGTCAGACTTCTTCACTGAATCATCACAAAAGTTTATTGGATGTTTTTACAACTTTTGGCTTTGCTACCATCTCCGCCCTGACGAAGTGAGCTATTAAGTCAGTGTAGTTTGGGAAATACTCCACTGTCATTCTTCTGTCAGACATTAGCAAGTTTCAGGGCTGTGAACAATGAAAAGAAGGAAAAAAAAGAGAGATTGGATTTCTTTTTCTATACTTCTGTGTGTTTTACTTACACAATATGTTTCCATCCTCCTGCAGTTAAGCTTAAGCAGATGGTTTAAATGGAACATTAAACAAGGAGTGTACAACCCCTTCTTTGGGGTGGAATCTCAGGCCAAACTCTAGTGCCCAGGAAGCAATTTAATTTGCTTTTAATTAGATTAGGGTGAAGACTAAACCTCCTTGCTGTTAATTGTAATTCTTCTCAGAAGACAATTTATAACAAAACTGACTGTAACCAATGAACTTGATCATTTGAGAGAACCTTAGGGTGTTTGGAAGCCCCTCATTTGTCTCACTGGTTTGTGAAGGTCTCCGTAGGTGAGGGCTTTACAACCCCCTAAGCAGTGTGTTCCCTTGCACGTATCTTCCTTGAACAAGACTGAATTCAATGGGTTTGTTACAATACTTGAAAGCTGTCTGGTTTGGAGTCCTGGAAGACTTTTGGATTCCAGGCAGCAGTGTCTGGGCAATCAGAGTTTAAAGCAAGTTGCTTTAGATGAGCTACAAATAGCTTGGCACAAGGGATGGTTTTCGTGACACAAATAAGGTTAATCCTATTACCATGCTATCAATACTGTGGCCTCATAAACCTGTGCTCATCCTAATGCCACAAAATGCCTTGCTAGTTATTTGATCTAGCCACTGCTACATGTATTTTATTAAACGTCTGTGTCAGACTCAGCTTTTTGTATCATCTGTCAGATAGAAGATCAGGAAGATCAATAGTGAACAGGTCTTGTGGTTTTCTTCTATTTGCCAGAGTGTGTGTAATGTTATTTCACTTATGATAATGTTCTCAGCCTTTTGCTAAGACTGTAGGATGAATTCTTTACAGCTATGAGACGAAGTTACACAATCCATTTTTTTGGCAACGTGTTTCATCCTGGCTTGAAGTTGACAAAAACACAAGCAAAGTGACTGGTAAACAGATTACTTTGTAAGAGTAAGATGGCAGAAAAGAGGTCAGAGACTCATACATATTGCACGAGTCTTTCTATACATATCCACACAATTAAATGGAGTAAATACTTGCAGTAGGTTCATTTTATATAGCGAGCAGGTAAAGTTGCCAAACGCATGGCAGTTTTGATAGAGATTACAAAAGCATGAGCAATGGGGATGTAGTCCAGGGAAAAAGAAGAGCAATGATCAGGAACAACATATGCTGTCTGTGCCTGGCATGTGCCACAGCTCTCTGTCACAAATAGCTTGTATGGCCAGGAACAAGTCAAAGTCTCTGTTAGCCTCACTTCCTGCGCTGGTTTGAATTTCTCCTGGAGATCCCTGGTTTTGTCACAGAATTACCTGTGAAAAATGGATAGCATCAGTAGAACTTTAAGTAAATATGGACTGCCTGATCTTGATTTGTTTCTTTTTTAATGTTGAAGAAGAATGAATTATATATAATGCTATTTAGCATAGGGATGCAAAATTGAATTTCACTGAGCAGACAGGCAGAAGTACTTTCAGACACTTAGTTGAAACATGGTGTATAAATTACATTTAATTCTAGACGCAGTTGATACATGTTATCTGTATACCTCATGTTATTCGGGAGACAGCCCTGCGCCAATAAGAGCACTTAACACACATGCAGTGTATGGGGTGCTGGAATACCGGCACAATTTTTGGTGTCCAGCACTGAGGGCACAGTGGGACTGAGCCACACTGTCTGCAGAGAGTGTGCCCAGCCAAGTGTACAGAGAAATTTTCTCATGTTTTGGGAGTGGATCTTGACAGTTAGCAGCTGAGTCTCACAGCCACACTCATCACAGAACTAGTGGAAGTATTTCTTGAAAATGTCTCAGGAACTATTTTGTTCTGTGACTCTTGCCATTCTATTTTGCCTTTCTGGGGGATGTGGTGTCATCCTTTTCATTGTGATTATGGAGAAAAATTGTCTTTCAAGTAATCTTATGCTGACATGGTGTCCAAATTTCACTCCAAAATTCACTAACTTTTGCAGAAAAAAAAAAACAAAACAAAACAAACAAAAAAAACACCAATTGAGCCTGAATTCTTGGAACATGATTATTAGGAGCACATATAGACTTGTTGAATTTGGTCTTGCTTTAACTGAACCAAAAACTTCAGGTTCTGTTTAATTTGTTTTTCAAACTATGAACTGAAGGTATTTAGCATTTTTCTTAGTTTTCTTCCTGAGTAGAACGTGTAAGATATTGCACTGGAAATGCTAAGTCATGGCTTGAACCAGCTACCAAGCACCTGGTGGGAAGGGAGGGCCAACCCAGCAGAACTCAGGTGCAAGCAAGCACCTGAGTGATTGGAAGGTGTGGAGCCAGATTCATCCGTTCCCAGACCTCATTTAAGGGTTGGCAGAGGAGGTGGAAGTATCGTGCTTGAGATCCTGTGTACCTGAGGCCTTCTGAAGGTAAGCAGCTCCTTTCTTTTGTTTCTGTGCTCACAAGTGCTGAATGTGAGTAAATTCTCACTTGCTGCAGCCTAGGACCTTGCTACTCTGCTGTTGTTGCTGCACTTTCCATTGCATTACAGATGGGCAGGCTGGAGCTATAATGACCTTAACAAACTAGCTTTCACAGTGTCACTGACATTTTGCTAGTCTGCCCCTTCTGATGCCAAGGAATGCACAGCAGATAAGGCAGTTATGAGTCTGCAAGCAAAGAGTCCAACCCTGTACAGTTCTTGGAGCATGTAGTTTATTAGAACAAGGGTAGATGCTGAAAAAAGCCCTGGAACAAATGTATGCTCTGCTGCCTGGGTAGCCATAAGCTGGGCCAACCTTCTCTATGCTGAAAAATAGAGGTATTCCTCCTCAGTTCTCCAATAGACAGCAAGCAGCAGAGTAAAGTGCTTCACAGGGCGTGAGTCTGGTGGAAGTCTATCCACATAGCTCTTGGTGTCTGCTGAAGAATTCTGGTCTGTGTTAGGGTAAAGCTGTAAAAATGCCCTGGAAGGTACATCCTTCCCCTTAAACACTGAGTTGCTATGTAAATGCTCTTCTTGATTTAGGAATAAAATATTCTATACAAATATGATGTATTCTGATTCTTAGTTTAAATATGCATCTGTACAGTTTGGCTGAACAGCCAACTGAAGCAAAGTTAGAAATAAATAAATGTGATCTTCCTGGCTTCTAACTGTTTAGTGGGGCAGAAGATGATTAGGAAGCCTGTATTTGTTCAGTGAACAAAGGAGTCAAACTATTTAATTTAACTAAATGAACGAGCACTGATAATGGAGTCTTGCTGTCATTTGTTAATTTTACTATAGAGACTTCTGAAACATTTGTAATGATTTTGTCCCTTCCATGCCATCTAAGGGCCAGACTGTGAATGTCATATCCTGAAAAGCAGTTGCTGACATAAGGAATACTAATGGTATTTAACTGGGGTAATGTCACTGGGATTCGTTACAGATCTGTTGAAGGATCAGTCCAAGATTTTAGCCTCCTGTGCTATATATCCTTTTTATTCTGATTTTCAAATACCTTCACAAATGAGAAGTGCAGTATTGAGCTGCCAAACTCAAATGCCGTTGCTGGCTGCCTGCTCCAAGTTAGCCAAGGCAAGAGCTACTGTGGGATCTCTACCTTATAGAAAGAACTGCTGTTCAGCCTAATTATTGCAGATTATTAGATTAATTTTTTAATTGAGTAGCCTAATTAAAGTAGCCCCCCTACTAGCAGTTAAGAAGAACATATCTATTATCTTGTGTTCACTTTTGCTGCTGCTTCTGTGTATTCAGCTCCTTGCAAAGTGGATGCTGAGGAGGAGGAGGATTGCTCAAATGGTTGCTATGCTTGCATCAGTTGCTGGCTACTAGGCGCATTCTGACAATAACAAGTTTTGACAGAGTTTTAAAGCATTTTGCCCCCCTGTTTTAGGGCAGTGATGAATGTGCCGTACAGATGACCTTTACACAAGGCCGCATGTTAATATTCAGAACTGTGCTTTTGTTTGTCTTGAACAATGCCTGTCATTAAAAAAGCTTGGTTTGCCAATATGCCCCCCTGGTCCAGCACTGGACCCTTCCTGATTGGACACTGGGAAGCATCATGTGCCTTTGACTGAAATGACATGGAAGATGTATGGTCCAAGTGCTGTCCTCGGCACCACTGCTGTGATGGGAAGAAAACTACTCTGACCCAAATAGACCTGCGCTCAAACAATGTCGCACCAAACGAAGACAACATATTGGGAAGAAAAATGCTTGTAAATTGTGTGTGCTGGAAGATGTATTGGCGAGACGGCCATAGGGCAATCTTTGAACTATTGAAATCTTTAGAAATATTGTTTAGTTCTTGAACAATACTTACAAACCTAATTAATCAAGCATAGATGGTTATTTTCTCTCTTTACATTCTGCATCATTTTGGAACAAGAATAGGGCTGTCATATTTAGTTTGCTGACCACTTCCCAGGTGCTTGCAGCAAAAGCAAAATTTGAACACAGATTTCCTCAGCAGCCTTGAAGTAACAGACGTAGCAGAGTTCCTGGCCTGCTCCTAACCCCTAATGTGCTTCAGAACTTCCTCTTTGTTACTGTTTTTGTTTCTGCGTTTCTTTGACCATGTCACTAGGAATATAAAAACAATCTAAATCAAAAAGAAAATTCTAAGTATTACTAGGAATAATTGTGATGTTTCATCAGGAGTAATATTTTAAACCTGACAGAGCAGGGTAGTAGCTTAATTTTAATATCTAATTAAGCACATATGTACCTCTCAGGAGATCGGCAGATAAAAAGTTCGGCAGACGAACTATTATTATAGTTATTATTTTTTTCTACTGCTTCTACTACTGTGTTTAATGGAGATCATGGGAAAGACTCACACCATGAATTCTTCTTCAACTGAATGTAAGCTGAGAACTTTGATCATTTTCCAAAATTCAGATTCTTTCAATCTACATTCATACTGATTTCTAAATTTCAGTATCTCTGCGTTTAGATTATTCCTATTATAAGAAATGCTTACTGGTTTCAAAATTTTCAACATATGGCTCATGGACAAAACCTTCTGGAGTACTGAAAGTAAAGAATGTTTTTATGTTTTGAAACTAATTTGTACAGACAGTAAACAGTTTATCAAAGAACTTAAATACTCATCTCTAAACTTAATGTACAGCAGTAGCCATAAAACACTGAGGTTCTTTTGTAATGATCAAAGTCTTTAAGACTACGTTTTAATTATTAAATTATCAATTATTTTTATTTTTATTTTTTTTTGCATTTGATATAATAGTAATTCTATGGCTCAGTGTCCAAGTGCAGGTGGCTTAGTGCCCTAGCAGAGACAAGTGATGTTCCTCAGGGACCTGCGATGAGGTTGGTGCGATTTAACATCTTTGTAGGTGGCACGAACAGTGCACCCTCAACAAGTTTGCAGATGACACCAAGCTGAGTGGTGTAATTGATGCACTAGAGAGAAGGGATATCACCCAGAGGTATCTGGATAGGCTTGGGAGTTAGACTCATACCAGCCTCATGAAATTCAACAAACCTGAGAGCAAGGTCCTGTGCCTTGGTCGGGGTAATCAGTGGCTTGAAAACAGATCTGAGGAGAAGGATTTGGGGGTGTTTGTCGATGTAAGACCCAACAAGAGCTTACAGTCTGCACTTGCTGACCAGATGCCTATGGTATCATGGGTTTCATCAAAAGGACCGGCAAGTCAAGGGAGGTGATTCTGTGTCCCTCTACTTTGCTTTTCAGCACACCACCTGGAGTACCTTGTCCAGTTCTGGGGCCAACCAAAACAAGAACACTGAGCTGCTGGAGTGGGTCTAGAGGAGGGCTACAGAAATGATCGGAGGGCTGGAGTGCCTCCTCTACAAGGACAAGCTGAGAGAGCTGGGGAAGAGAAGGCTCGATGGGGACCTTTGTAGTGACCACTCAGTACCTGAAGGGGGCCCACAGCAAAACTGGAGAGGGAATTTTTATAAGGGCATGTAGTGACAGGACAAAAGGAAATTGCTTTGAACTGGACAAGGGTAGATTTAGACTAGATATTAGCAAGAAATTCTTCACTGTGAGGCTGGTGAGACACTGGAACAGGTTTCCCAGCAAGGTTGTGAATGTCCCCACCCTGGAGGCGTTCAAGGCCAGGGTGGATTGGACTGTGAGTAACCTGATCTGGAAGGAGGTGTTCCTGCCTATAGCAGGGGGGTTGAAACTAGATGATCTTAAAGGTTATTTCCAACCCAAACCATTCTGTGATTCTATGTAGAAATGGTCTTCTAAAGGAAAATACCATTCAGAGAAGTGCATATTTTACTTCTCTTATGATCCTGGGCTTGACTTTAAATGAACAGTTAGGGTTAAAGGCATGCAGTGGAAAAACTTTCCCAGTTCAGGATTGCTTGCTGTAGGAATGGAGCTCATTAAGCATGTGTTTTGTTGTACTCAAATGCAATGCAGTCAGATATGCTTAGAAAATATTGAACTGTTGCATGCATCCAGTAACACTTGCAGTTGTAGCTATACATATAAATTAGCTATTTCCTTTTTAAAAAGTACTGTTTATAGACCACTACCCTGTAAACCTATTTTATGTTTTTTTAGTATAATAAGTGGTCCGTATAAAGCATCTCCATCCCAACCAAGCTTGAGGTGTTATGGGAAAATATTCAACTGTTGCTTTTCAAGGAGTTCCCTGTGCTGGAAGTCTTCCTATTTGCAGAAGTGAACAGAAATAAGACAGATGAAATTCAATATTGATTAGGCTAGGAAGACTGAATTTGTGGGTAAAATAAAAATCAATTGGAGGCATTTGAATCTTCAAAGTTTGTGCATACATCATGATAACAAAATAAGATAACTTTGCAGATCTCCAGGCTAATTTTAAAGATGCTGACCTGCTATGTCCAAGCAGCATCCCTGTTTTCAGTACTCGCTTGGCATTCAGAAACTCAAGATCTTTAACTTTATTCTGAAAGGACCAGAGATATAGTAATTTCACGTAAAAAGGAAGATGAGTACTGAATTTATAGTGTAGTTGCAACAGTGTTGGCTTCAGAGACAAGCCAGTGATGTGAGGCATTCACCATTGAGATAGTTGCTCACACTTGTGCAGGTTTTGTGCTACTCTAACTTAGTGAGTGCCACTCTGATGCGCTATATTTTTTCCTTTTTTCTTCATCTGCTTCCACGCATTTTAGAGGAGAGGGAAAAAAAGTTGTCATCATAAATCTGAATGTGGCACTGCTAAGCTGCCCTCACACATGGATGCTTCCTCACTGTACTGAGGGAAAGAGAGAAATCAAGTTGCTCAGACCCAGGTGTGGATGGAGATGCTGCTTCAGGTGCCCTTGCAGGGCTTCGAGAGTCTTCTCCTTGGTGAGAGCAAGGGGTTCACAGGAGGGCAATGCTTAGATTAATCAGCTGTTGGACAACACTCATCTCTCTTTACTTGAAGAGCAATATAAATATTGATTATACTAGGAAATGGAGATTTCTGTCATAAGAAAGTTTGTGTCAGGTTTAATGCAGAAGAGGAATGATGTTTTACCCAAAGCAGTGCAATTGTGAAATGTTGCTGTAGATGAGCAGTGCTTGCTCCTCAGTGTAAAGTGCTGACCTGTCTGACGAGCTTGTGCAGTGCAAGTCAAATCCTAAACTTTTGATTACTACCTCTGTATATCCCTGTGAGAATGATGGTGACTTCCTGGCTCTGCTATGACAGGAAAATATGGTGGCCTGCAGATACCCACTGCATTCTCTTTTTGCCATTCCCAAATCTATCTACATCAATCGCCAAAGTGTTATGTATCTTTGTATACAAGCAGGGAGCACATTATGCAAAACTTTCTGGGTCTTTTGGTGTACACCTCTATATGTTGGCTCAATTGGTGAGCCAAATCCTCACTTACAGATCTTTTCCATAGATTAACTCAGCTTTTTCGACATCTGCTGAAGCTAATGCAGGTGGGAAGGAGCAGTGGCAGCAGCCAGGCCTGCCAACCCATGCAGCGTAAGGACTGTGCCTGGGTGGTGAAGAGTGTCTGTGGTGCTGGCAGCCCAGCATCCCCGTTACTAAAGCACTGTGGATATTCTCTAGGCTTCTTCATATTCTGTGAAAAAATGCTCGGGCAAACACCTTATTTCACAGAAATTTGGCGCGACTGTCTCCTTCGCCACTGGCCTGTTCTTCTACCCATCTCCCCACAAAAAGGTTAATAAATGTTTACTTTTTTTTCCTGTTTCCATATGGCTCATTCACAGGCTTTTGCTTGTGTGTGTATGAATGCTCACTTGCATTGACTGCTGTGAGGGAATTGTTCTACTAATGCTGGCCATCTTCAAATCAATGCCAGCGCATAACAACAGAAAGTGCCTCAGATGTAGTGGTTTCCACAGGCCTATTGTTAGGCCTTTGTTAAGCATTTTTGAACCTAATAAATAATGTCAAAAGTCCCTATCCTAGCCAAAAATGTTCCTTTTGAAACAGTTCTAATAGTATTTTTGTTCTGTGATGTCTCCCAGTGTTGTGAAGAATTTGTGCCTCACAATAGGAATCTGGTATATCGCGTGCCACTTCATGATTTTGTTGAAAATTTATTTTGAGATAGGAAATTTTTTTTTTCCTGTGAAGGCATTCTTATTTCTTTATATAAACATTCCTTTTTCTTGAATGACCACATTACTTGGAACTTTGATCATGTAAATGTTACTAAATTTTGCAAAGTGCGGGAGGATTGAATCTTAATGATGATGAAATGAAGGAAAGGAAAACAAAATGCTTAGCTTAATTATGTTATTTCAGTGAACCTCTGTTGTATGTTGTTGTGTAACTCATAATTAAATTAAGTCTAAAGCAAGGTTTTAACAATTGCTTTATGCACTGAAAAACAACGATAACGATGGTCAAAGATGATTATAGTAGTCCCCTCTGGCTGTAATATCTATTCATCTAGACCTTATTGACTATTTGTTCTGAGAGAAACTCCAGTTGGTGACTCACTGTGATTCATTATATTTTATATAGTACCTATTAACAATAAACTTGAGCTGTCCTTAATCTGTAGTTTAATTTGTGGATAATGTTCCTATTTCTGCTGTGCAGATCAAGCTAGTATGAAGCTTATTTGCAAGACATATTTTTATCTCTGTGCAGTTTACTTCGCTTATTTTAATTGAACTCTGGGGAAGGATGTCAAAAAGCCACAGTTCTGTGCATTTATATTCTCTGTGGCACCAAAGCTTTTAGATGCTATCTGTATTAAAATACTGTTTAGGCTGTAGGTGTTTTCAGACATCTAATTTCAGTTTAGTGCTAAAAGTGGCACTTCAGTTTTTTTTTTCTGGCTACAGTTGAAATGAATATTAGGGGATGCACAGTAGGATGTGCTTAGTTGGGGTGTTATGCGAGAGGGCCTGAAAGAAATTTCGCTACAGTTGTAGAGGATGAATCCTAATTTGGGGCACAGGCTTTGGTAAATTGAACTGCTCATACTAAGTATACTGGAATTATGTCTGTGTCAATTTTGGTCAATGTCAGACAAAAAAAAAGAAATGCCCTTGTACACAGTTGCAGCATTCTTGGCTGCTGAGCTGTGACAATGGCATGAGAGTGGGGAGTGCCAGCTGTCCTGGTCTCCCCTGGAGAGAGTCTGCCGGAGCCTCTTGGTATTTGTTGTCTGTGTAGGAAAAAGGGGATATATCCTAGTATGTGGAAAAACCACTAGAGGAAGTTCCTCTGATAGTAGAGATGTGTGTAACCTATTCAGGGAATATCAATTTTAGCAGAAATTGTAGTGATACTTTTTTTTATTTTAGTTGCCATCTTCCAAATTTGACTTGTAATCTAAAACCAAAATTAAAAAAAAAAATCTCTTTGAAGATTTCAGCCAGAAATAATGGTTTTCAGTTAGAATTTAAATAAGATTAGTATCAAAGTGCCTACCACAAAGGAAAAAAAAATAACTTAAAATGTGTGGTTTAAAAAAAAGATATTAAAAAGCTCCTTTGACCATTGAATTACAGGACAATACTGGAAAAAAAGAATTTATAGTGTAGGATATGCACAATAGTACTTTTTGGATATGGATGTTTTATATGCCACTGTATGGGGGGAGGGGGTGGGGAGAAAGGATGTTAAACTTTTTCCTAATCTTTGACCCACCAATGTATTTTCAAACAGAAGAAATAAGGTAGAGACTGACTTGAGGATTAATGACTGTGCAAAAAGACTCAAGGTGCGTGAAGTGTCGGTCTGTTGCTTGCTTGCTCAGTTGTTAGCAGCTATGTTTTTCATACTTTATATTTAGGAACTGTATGATGCAACCAAAAAGATCAGTTGGTTTGGTTTAAATGGTCCAAAGAAATAGTGATCTCTTGACTATCAGAGTACGTAGCAGCAAAATTTTTCCTTTCACGAATCTTATAATAGGTTTAGATTGTAAGGGATCTCGAAAGATCATTTAGCTACAACCCCCTGCCATGAGAAGGGATACCTCCCACTAAGCTCAGGTTGCTTAAATGGCTGTCCAACCCAAACACTTCCAGAGATATGAGTGGCATCTACAGTTTCTCCAGGCAACCTGTTACAGTGTTGAACTAACCTTCTTTCTATCCAGCAGTGCAATTGTTTTATTGTTGGAAGAATAATCTTCCCCATCCTCTGGGTTTCCATCTTTCTTTAGTCTTCAAAGATCTGTGTCTTTCTATCTCTCTTATTTTTGATGCTGAAAGAAATATCTCAGTGGCAAAGAGCAGATGCGTAGCAGTCCTTCTGCAGTGGGCAGAGGCCTAGTGTGTACAAGCGAGATTTTATTCAATAATTAGAAGCATGGAAGTTACTTGGAATTTGCTTTGAACTATGACTTACTGCTTTTCACCTGCAAACATAAAATTATATTTCCGAGAGCATGATCACACATTTCACTGTAGTTTTCCTTTAAATGAAATAGGATTCCTGTAGGAAATCTTTATTGATTCTGGTGAGATATTTTTGGTATGCTTTCTTAGTGTGTAAAACCCATGAAAATTTTAAATTAAAAAATGCAACTGTTGTTGATGGTAGTGTGATAAAAACCTAAGTTTATTCAGGGATTTTTGGAGATGGGTGTTCTTGGTGATCAGTATTAACTGTTCCTTCTGCTATGCCTATTTCTGCAATTTGTACTTCCTTTATTTTCCTAGAGACTGCAGAAATCAAGAAGCCACTTAGTTCTTGCCTTTCATCTCCTCATTTCTCCCTTCATTACTGTAGAATGCATACCTTAGTAGTATGACTGCCATCTGTCCTTCAAAGTTGCACTTTTCCCTACTTGCACTGCTTGCAGTGACCCCTTATACTTCTCTTATTTTGAGAGCCTTTGCCTCTCTTTGGTGTCTATTAACATTGCTTGTCAGCAAAGCCATGAAGAGGTGCAGATGATGCTGATGGTACACCCCGTGATGTAGCTCACCCACCCTGGGCAAATGTCTCAGTCTTCCCTTTGAGACTGCACTATAAGAGCAAGAGCCTTTGGCTGGTGCCTGCATCAGCTCTCAACCATGTGTTTTTCACACCCCAACTTCTACTGCTTGTCTGGGAAAACCTTGCTGTGTGTATCTGATCTGTGTGCCTTTTGGGCCTGAGATATGAGGGTCATTGGTTGGGTCTGCAAAGAGGTGACTGTGATTCTTTGGTCTCTTTAGGGAATAGAAATAAATTTATTGTGAGGAATTTCCCTAGAAAATCCAAGCCTTTGGTAGAGGATTGAGTGAAATAACTGGCTTTCAACCAAAGGATGTCTTCTAGACAACCTTTTCACCTGGGCTTTCCTGTCCATCACCAGGCTTTTCTGAGAAGGACTCCAGCTTCAGATCAAACATCAAATATGAACTGGCTCATTAGTCTCATGACAGAGTAGGATTTTCCTTCTGCTCCTTGAAACAGTGCCATCTGCACAGCTTTTTCATCTTTGATGAACATCTCAAAGCACCTTCAGCCTTTGCGGTAGAGCCAAGAGGAGTGAGAGCGTGTAAATCTTCAGATCCAGGCTGCTTACGTTCCAATTTTCTGTAAACAGTCTATGAAAGGACAAAGCTTACTTGTGAAAAGTTAGAAGAGCTTTGTCCTGTCTCACAGTACAGCTTAAACACTAGAATAAAGAATTTTTCCAATCATCACTATCAGTGCTGCGCTTGAAAGAAACTTGAAATTCAAGGCAATGTTTTTTGCTGTTGGAAGTTCACATTTTCCCAAAAGATCCTGGAATATTAATGTAACTAATCATGTAGATGATGACACTTGAAAGAAGACAAAGATAAATTTGATCTTCTAATGACAGTAAGTGAATTGTGCTATGTAAGTCAGGTGTACGCTCCTACAATCAGAAGAGATTGAGTTTTTTCAAGAGGAAAACCCCAATGTCTTATGAAAGCATTGGAGACAGCTATCTTTTTTATTTTTTAAATTGTCACACTCAGAAGTGTATCCGAAATGCATTTGTGCACCATCTTGCTAAATGATTCATTGCAAATACATTGTCAGGTGAATTTAGCAAATTTGTTCCTTACTTAGTGAAAGAATTTAATTTTTAACTGTTTACTACCTGAAACAGACTAAAGTCTGTTTTGCAAAACTTCCACCTTTATTCTGCAGGACTTCTTACTTCTTATCTGCTGCTGCTCTTTATTCGTGGAGTTTAATGATTTTTCTGCGTCACAGGTGATCATCTCTTTCCCCTGATTTGAGGACTAGATCTTACTACATAGAACAGTAATGAACTGAAATTAAAGTTTGTTCTTGGGCACAGGTTCACATATGGATATGGGAGAACGCAGATTCTGAAGAATCATTTTCCATGTTACCATGGTACTAATATATGTGAAAAACATATAATTGTGACAAAGATTTAAAAAATCAAAAAACAAAACAAAACAAAAAATACAGAAATTGACTGGCCATCTCAGTCTTTCACAGAGGCACGCAAGCAGAAAATTTGACTCAACATTTTTCCATTATCATAGAATCATAGAATGACTTGTGTTGGAAGGGATCTTTGAAGATCATCTAGACCAACCCTAAGATATAATATAATAACAAATTGTACTGAAGTCTCTTGTGCTGTCTGGAGGTACTATTATCCACAGAATGATATCAATCACAAGAAAAAATAAAACCTAATTAAACTTTAATAAGAAAAAGAGACAAAACCTGACTACATTTGTAAGAAGTCTTGATACTTGATACAATATATTTGATATTTATTCTACTGTTAACAATATCTGTATGCATTTATCATCACAAAACCTTTTTTCATGCATGTCTTTTAGCTGATATAATGTTAAAGCTGAAGTATTTCTTCTGGGTGTCAATGTTAGGATAACTTATTTTCTTTTTAATGCCAGCTGATATTTTTTCACAATTTCTGACAACCAAAATAGATGGAAGGCAGATAATTTCTTTATCTTACAGTGGAAAAAATGTAGTGGATCATGAGAAAAAATAGCAAGTACTACCCCAGTGGGCAGTGGTTAATGTAGCTAAATCCAGGGTGTCCCCCAGGGGTTGGTACTGGGGCCCATCTTGTTTAATATCTTTATTGGTGACCTGGATGAGGGCACTGAGTGCATCCTCAGTCAGTTTGCAGATGACACCAAGTTGGGAGGTGGTTTCAATCTGCCAGAGAGTAGGAAGGCCCTCCAGAGGGATCTAGATAAGCTGGATCCCTAGGCTGAGGTGAATGGGATGAGGTTCAACAAGGCCAAGTGTGGTTCCTGCACTTTGGCTGAAATAACCCCATACAGCGCTGTAGGCGTGGGGATGAGTGGTTGGGATGACTGTGAAGAGGTAAGGGACATGGGGTTGCTGGTTGATGCTCAGCTGAACATGAGCTGACAGTGTACCTAGGCAACCAAGGGGGCCAATGGCGTCTTAGCCTGCCTCAGAAATAGTGTGGCCAGCAGGAGCAGGGAGGGGATCAACCCCCTCTACTCAGCTCTGGTGAGGCCACACCCCGAGTATTGTGTTTTGGGCCGTTCACTACAAGAAAGACACTGAGGCCCTGGAACGTGTCCAGAGAAGGGCAAAAAAATTGGTGATGTGTGTCTGGAGTACAGACCTTATGAGGAGTGTCTGAGGGAGCTGGGATTGTTCAGCCTGGAGAAGAGGAGGCTCAGGGGAGAAGTCACTGCACTCTACAACTTCCTGAAGGGGAGGTTGTGATGAGGAGGGGTTTGGCCCCTTCTCACAGGCAACAAACAGGACAGAGGAAATGGCCACAGGTTGTATCAGAGGAGGTTTAGGTTGGACATGAAGGAAAACTTTTTCTCTCAGAGAGTGGTCAGGCACTGGAATGGCCTGCCCAGGGAGGTGGTGGAGTCGCCATCCCTGGCAGTGTTCAAGAGGTGTCTGGATGAGGAACTGCGAGATATGGTTTAGTAGCTTGTGGTAGCAATGGTAATGGGTGGACGGTTGGACTAGATGATCTTGTAGGTCATTTCCAACCTTGTGATTCTAAGGATGGGAAACATTTTACACATGAAAAAATGACCTTGTAAACTCTCTATAATGTTGTGCTTTGATTAATATTTTAGCAATAGATTGGAGTTGAGTCTGGAAAATTAAGATTCCATTGAGTCTGGAAAAGCAAGAAGGGAAAAGCTATCACATAAACAACATATGCAAGTCCATGACTGACCTAAATCAGAAGTACAAATGTGAAAAGAGAACTGACTTCTTGTCTCCACTGATGTTACTGGAAAGTCACTATCTTCAGCAGAGTTGAAATTTCATGCTATTTTGTTGCCTGAATTAGTTCATAACGTTCTTTTGCTAAAATGTAGAGGCAAATAACTCCACTTAAATTCATGAATGATTCTGCTGAACCGAGATATTTTCAGGGTTGGTGCCTATATTCCTATATAATACTGTGTACTATACTATATACTACTATTCCTATGTAATACTCTAATTGTCAGAAACAAGAAAAAAAAAGATGGACAGGAAAATTAGATTAATAATGAAAGTAATATCTGGTTTTAGATAATTAAATGGTTTTAGATGCATCTTTTATTTCACCGAAGATTTACTCTAGAATTATTATTATTTTTTAATTAAATCTAAAATATTCTTCATAATGGTAACTTTCATATAGATGCAAAGAGGATGTGCACACTAAGATGTTTCTGTGGGTTGTAAAAGTACTGAAGAGATAATTTGCATGTAAGCAGAAATATTTTTAAGATTTTCTGTCTTCATCCTTTGAAACAGTTGGTGGTGACGAACAGTTGAAATCCATTTTGGTACCTTAAGTGGATCTATCCCCTTTAGTGATGCAAAATGCAGTACTTTCTGCCAAAAAGTTGTGAAAGTTAGAAATAGAGAGATGAAAAAGTCAGGGGAAAATTACATCTGTTTCTTTCAAAGTTTCTGTTGTTTTTACCTTTGCATGTAAACCTGTATCCCTCTTGTCTTTTCCATATTTTGGATGCATGTTGGTAAACACTGCCATTTGTCAATTTGTACCGCTGTTTTTTTCAATCTTCATTCCTCTATGAGATTACATCGATATTTTATGTTTTCGTCCCCCACACTCCCATACTTTCCCAGTCTAAAGATGTGCTCTTTTAGATTTTTTTTGTGTGACTTTAACAATGTTCTGTTCACATTTCCTTGGATAGAACCAACAATTGCTTGTTGACCCATTTTAACCCCTTTTGAGCATCATCTTCAAAGTGTAACTGTCCTTGACAATGAAAGAGACCTTCCTATTGTCTGGTCCTTCCAGGCAATCTTTAGCATTGAGTTAAATGGCTTTCAGATGAAGGAGTTGACTGGAAGGAAGGAGACAAAGTGGTCTGTTGTTTCTGAGTGACTTTGCTAGACTTTCTCTTTTTTCTTTTAGAATGGTGCATTCTATAGAAGATGACAGACGTTTTGACAGGTGCAATATGCTTTGAACTGTTGTGTCAGATAATTCTTTTGTCTTGTTTTTTCCCAGCAGAGTGGTACATCTCCCTAGGATGTTGATATGCATATTGTTTGCTTTTCATTTAGTGTGGTGAAGCTTTCCATCCTCCTTTTCTCTCTCCCTCTCTCACTTTTTTAATAGCCCTTTGCATATATGTAGCTAACCCAGATGGGAAGGCGGAGTGACCATGACTTAAACCTCTCTCGCCAACCTTTTGATAGTGGCAACTGACAGTTATAACTCAGGAAATGATAATGATAATAGAGAAAGAGCTGTCAAAGACACTCAAAACCATGACTTTAAATAAAAATCATGTTGTAGTCTCATTTCTGGCTGCAACTATCTATGATCATGCAAGAAAAAAAAAAGATAGTTTCAAGACTTACTTCAGAACAAGAAAGATTTAGCTTTGCTATCCTACAGGTTGACCTAGGTTAAAACAACATGCAGTTCCATCACAAACAAAACTGGTTTTAGAGGAAAAGAGCACCAAGTTCTATTCTAAAAAAATAAAAAATGTTTTATTCCTAGAAGGGTGACCACTGTTAAACTGGTCATGTGGAGAAGATGTTGGGATTTGCATATAATAGCATCCTTGTTTCTCTGCCTGCCCACCTGTTTGGGGCTTAAGTGGACCTTCTATTACCCTTGATGTTTTCTTTTTACATTTAGAGTTAACACTTCTTTTGGGCGTTACTCTCATTCATTGTGGCATGAATGATATCCATGTTACTGAAAGATAATTTGACTCTGAAAAATTTGAAGATATTTCTATTTTTTTGCAGTTTCATCACATGGCATAAATTCAGTGAAGAAGAGAGATTTAAAGGCTGCCAATCAAGTAGAGGAATGGACAACATAACTGTAAATGTTACTGTTAACAGGGAGAGGTGGCTTAGAAAGCTTCACTTTATGAATCCTTTCAGAACATTTGAGAACTTGATTTGATATTTCATGGTGTGATTATTATACCAAATATTATACCAAGATTATTAAAAACTGAGGACTCACAGCTAAATCCCTGTAAGTGAAAGTTGGGTGACCTGATAACCTTATTTCTGAAATAATGGTAAGAACACATCAACTTTGTGGTTTTCATCGACATCTGCTTCACAGAATCCTTTATATTTTCTTATTCTACTGTTTCAGGCTATAAAGCAATTTAAAAACTCTACATACTATAAAGGCATCTAGTGGGTAATATTGCATTTAAAAAAAATGTACCTCTTCTGAAACAATGAATTTTATGGAAGCTTTTGACTGGTGATTATGATACCCACAACAGTGGATGGCTATATTTATTTCTTTACTGGCAGATGCTGTACTGCAGCAAAGTGTTATACAGCAGATCTTAAGCATGGGATATATAGCTAAACTGCTGTTTGAAGTCCTACCAGCTGCCATGGAAGGGTCCTAATGAATGTTATATTTGATTGTAAACATGTTTCTTTGCATCACTGAATTTTTCTGTATCTGCAGTTATCTTTTCAAGTAATTCTAGTTTATATTTCAACTCTTTGGTAATTCAGTCATGCAAACAGGATACTAAGTCTATCAATTTTAAGTAGATCTTCTTCTGAGCTGAAAGCACAATATTTTTGCCCTCTATGATCTATACTCAACTACTACCGTTAAGTCCTTGGTTACAGATTTACCATGTATTGACTGGTATTTGTCTGAAACTCCTCATGTCACAAAAGAACAAAATATATTTGCAAAACTAGAAAATTCAGAACACATTTTTGTAGTTACATGCCTCAGACTGCTGAAACTAGGTTATGATGAAGGTTGTTGGACAGTCTTACTATGAGGCCTACTTTGTGACACAGTCTCTTACAATCTGTCAAGGAAAGCTCTTGTCTTAAGAGATTTGATGAATTTCAGTGAAGAACCAAATGAAACTCACGTTAGATTGTATCAGGCTCTTGCAAAACAGAGTACTTTTGAAGCTGGGAGAATTTTGCTAAGGGAATTTCAAAGCAAGACTTTCTTGGGATGATGCACATCACATTTGGTTTTATGGTTTCTCTTTCACTGTTTGAAGACATTTCATAGCTGAATAGGCTGAAGGGAAACCAACGCCTTTTTCAGAGGAGTCCAGTGAAAGCATGGCAGAGTCCTTGTTATGGTCATCAGTGGGCTGGTTATTTATTACTCGATCAGTATCTGAAATTTCTATAGGGTTCTCTTTAAAAAACAATAAAGATGGTTTCTCTTTTGATCAGGTCTAGTAGGAAGCTATGCAAAGAGTTCTCACAGGCTGCTGATGTCTCAAAATATGGCCACTGTAACAATTCACAGGCTGTACGAACGTCATGGTTGTCAAATGTTCTGCTTGCCCTTGCTGTATAGACTTCATGGTTGTCACTGGAGATAGAGAGCTGTACCTCCTGCTCCAAAAGCATAGACTCCCACTGTCAGGATTGGTATCGTGTTGTGAGAATGGGGAGACTATGCAAATTGAATAACATAATGCTACTCATATGTGAGCTAATTCCCACGTTAATCCTGTGAGCAAATGAACAAGCAACTCATAGGCTCCAAGACTAGTTGAGGCCAAGCTGAGTATTCCTGCCATTAAGAAGAGCTGTGCCCACTCTCCTGAGTGATAGTCTGGCTCCTGAGCACTCAGTAAAATAGTGTCTGCCACCTGACTTCCCATTGCTGGTGAAGTGCTGTGTGTGGAAGAATCTGTAAGGGATCCATTGATGAAAAGCCAGTTAAAATCAACTGTGACTTTTTCCTTCAATGTGACAAAAATTTGGATCACGCTTTTTAACTAGAAAGCCACATTGAACATGCCCTTTCTTATGGGAATCTCTTCACCTGTCCAGCAGCATAAGAGGTTTTATTAGAGTGACAGTGCATGAGAAACCCTAATTTTTTCCCCAGTGGGCATTCAGGTACTGTTTCAGAACTATAAGGCAGGAAGAGTACCACTAATGAGTCTTCAGTAGGAGTAGTGCTTTGAATGAGCTCTGGAGAGCTTGAGCTAAGGAACAGGCAGCAGCATCAGCACCATTGTGATTTTGAACGACTCCATACCTTTTCTTTAGGCTGATTGAAAATATATTCTCATCTGTTTTCCTTTAATTTTTTTTTGGGGGGGGAGGGGGAAATCAATGTGTTCTCCAGAATTGTACTGATATTATTACTACTTTAAAATGCCCCAGTGATTTTTTTCATAGGCTCAAATTATTTTGTTCCAGGTTTTCCTGTTCATCTTTTTTATATCTTATATTATACAAGATACAAACCAAATTGGAAATATTGCTGTGAAACATTTGATAATGTCAAAACAAAATCCATAATGATATGGATGTCTCCACAATAAAATTTGGTAATGCTGATTTGATGGGAAGTATCAGCATAATTTGTTGCAAGTCAGAAGAATACTGTATGCTGCCTGTCACTTTTCCTACATGTTTTTCTTTACAAGTACAGAAAATCAATGAACAAGCAGTAGGTACTTTCTCTTTGTCTCACTGAGATTAATTTGTTGCTGAGTCAGGATTTCTTTCTTCTTGCTTGACTGAGAAATGAAGTCAGTCACTTGGCAAGGGTTTAATCTTCCTGCTTGTAGTCTTAGGGTGAATCTTCCTGCTAGCATCAGTAGGGTGAATGATAAGTAAATGAAATAAATTATTTCTCTTTAACTGCAATTTATTTTGGTAATATTATTCACTTTAATGAATGGTAGTTCAGATCAACTGATCCTGGAGCCTAGCTTTAGCTGGAATACATTTGCTGGTGTTGACCCTAGAGAAGAGGGTCAGAGAAGTAATCTCAGTACTATGTCGCAAGAGAAATGCAACAACTGTTTGCCTTATATCAAAAACCTATCAAAGAAACAACATAAACAATTCTAGGGCTTTCGTACTTCCATGTTATCTGCTTTGAGTCAACACTAAGCAGTGTTGGAAGTCAAGCACAACAAATGCACTTTGCATAAACTACACGACTAGAAATGTAGAAAGGTTCTGGAGAATCTAGACACTATACTCACTCTTTAACTCCTGCTTTGCTGAAAAAAAAAAAAGAGTTGTCTCATATTTCCTTTGTTTCTTCCTTCCTTAAGAAACCAGGATATCTGTGATAAAACTTCAAAATTTATTCACAGCAGAGTGCGTGAATCACTGCAAATGCCTTTTTCTCCATCCAGAAATTTTCATTGTAACTAATGCAAATTTTTTTTCCTGGGCCAAACTGAGCTTTGCGCTTTGGTAGTGTATATGCTGTGAATAACTCTCTGATATGAGGTGTTCATTGAGCACAGTCCTGTGAAAAGAACTGGTTGATGGCAAGCTGGACATATGCCAGCAATGTACCCTCATAACCCAGAAAGCCAATCAAATCCTGAACACTCACCTGGAGTGCTGTGTCCAGATTTGGAGTACTCAATACGGGAGAGACACGGACCTGTTAGAGCACATCCAGAGGCGAGCCACAAGAATGATCCAAGGGATGGGACACCTCCGCTATAAGGTCAGACTGAAAGAGCTGGGGTTGTTCAGCCTGGAGAAGAGAAGGTTCCAGGGAGACCTGAGAGTCTTTCAGTATCTAATGGGGGGCTGTAAGAAGGAAGGGGACAGGCTCTTCAGCAGGATCTGCTGTGTTCCTCAAGCTAATGAGAAGTGGAAAGTGGTAGAGTGATAAAGAAGATCAAACAGTGATGGTGATCTGGAGTTGGGACTGGTTCTGGTATGTCATGAGCAGGTTTTGCTGGTTACTAAACACATAGAAAGCACAGCTGAATAGAGACTGAAAGGATGTAGCAACAAGACTGCGAAAACTGAGCATGAGAGGTAATGTTACCAACAAGAGAATTTGGCCTTTATGTCAGTCATATCAATCTAGAGACCAAGGATTTATCATTGATCTTAGATATTTCTGCTTTTCAGTGAAGCTATTACAAACATAGTCCAGAAGGCCCTCTTATTATTCCCAAGAGTATAGTCCCTGTGCACAATGATAACGCATACCTCAGCAGTTAAGTTTGAGGATGCAAAATTATTTCTTTTTAGGAGTACATATTTGTTTTCATTCTAGTGAGATGATAATGACAGAGCTTATAAAATGGAAACTGGCCTAGGAATAACTCATCCCCTCAAAAACCCTCAAGCACAAATCTACACATCAGGTTCTCATGACCCAGAGTTTTCCTTTGTACCTGTATGATAATGGTGTTAAGTATTTGTAACTAATAAGAGAACTTGGTGAACTTTCACATACCTGCAGCGGTGAGTTACCTCTGTAGTGGTAATGCTGCATCCATCTCATGTTAAATTCAGATACAGAAAGAATGTAAAGTTTTTCCTTTGATTTTGCTATTGTCTTAGGAAACTTCTTAAAAATGTGTCATACTGCTCAGTTAAATTTTGTGTTTTACTGTCTTTGGTTTCCCACTATCCACACTATGTGAGAAACCAAATTAATCATGACACTGTTCCAACTACAGAGAGAAAAATTTCCTTAGCTAAGATAAACTGAGACATGGACAGACCTCGTGTAACAATCAAAGCTAGGACGTCTTCTGCATTTGCTAATAGTTCCAATATAAAAAATGACAGAGGGATGTACGACTTGAAAAATCAACACCCAGATGGTTAACTTTCTCTATCACGTCATTCCTTTGTCTTGGTGGTATGATGAGCTGTTCTAGAGGAAATGTAGATAAGATTAAATAGCAGACAACTTTTCAACATTCATTCTAGATTCATGCATTTTTCTGGACACTTAAATCTTGATAGATTTAAGGCATCTTTTTCTCTACTGAAGTGAATATTTCAGAAGATGAGTTGTCTGACTTATGGCTAGTTTCAGAATATAAATATCATAAATTATTGTGGTGCAAAAGACAAATACCATGTGCATGTCAGCATATTAGTAAAAGGCTGATGGCGGGTTTCTGTAGTATCTACTGATTTGGTCGATTTGGTTATGTTCAGAGTTGGATGTCCCAAAGTGATATCTCTATTGATATTTTAATTATATGGAGGAGAGAAAGGTAATTACTGATCTGTGTTTTCCATAGTTCTCCAAATCTTGAATATTTTTAAAACAGTTGATTTGAATGTAGCTTCTTAGTGAACTGACTCTATTTGAGCAGAACTTGTTTTGTTTTTGAATGACATGGAAAAATGTTGCATCGTGTGCAGAATGTTGAAACCTTTTTCACTGCCCGAGGTGAATTCGTATCGATCTGATCCTGTACCACTGTCCAAATAAAATACAATAAGGATCATTCCAAAGGCTGTACAGAAAGTCTCTGCAAAATGTGATTAGCAAAGAGCACAAAGTCTTCAACTCAGAAAATACATTGTACACAAGCTGATCTTTTAGAAGGCCTATAAGCTGACCACCCAGGAAAGAACAGATTTAAACAGATGGGATACTTCAGACTGCAAAAAAGCATCCCTGTTCCTGGCAGAGCACAATGACAGCACAGCGTCACTGACTGAAGATTTGGCTAGAGCATGGTTTAGACTGCCTCGGAAGTCAAAGATTTTAAGGTCTGCAAAATTTGGAAACTTTCATTTTCCCTGCATACGCTGTTGCATGCAGTAAGGGTAAGTGAGATATCTATTTGCGTTTATTTGATGGCATGGAAAAATAGGAAATGTGTATGTGGACTGTATGAACATATTTCTAATGTCAAACTAGTAGGAATTTAACTTTCCTGAAGTATTTTCTTGACTTCTTGTCTGTATCAATGGCAAACTTCTTGATGAATCTGTGTTTTGTGCCGTATTAAAAGGAGCGGCTCGAGAAGTAATGCCTTCTACTTTCTAATGTTGGCCTATAATGTCAAAGGAAGATGTTGATGGTATGGCAGTAGATGCTGAACCTTCTACAAATATTCTACTACATTTTTTGCTGTGTACCAGATGGTAGCAGAGGGGCAGTCTGACGGAGTAGTATCTAACTTGGAAGTGCATATGAAGCAAAAGTGTGTCAGTCAGTTCCTCCATGTATCCATTAACGTTCATTTCTGGAGACTAAACAATGAATGTCTGCACAGTGAAGCAGTGGTGTCAGTGACATGAAAGCTAAGGCATGTCCTGGACAGCCATGCACAGCTGTCATATCACAAAATGAAGAAAGTCTTGATCAGAGACTTGAGCTCATCTGTGAGAATTGGTGGATTATGACTAGGGAACCACGTAAGGAGCTGAATTTTGGCTTCAGTGCATTGGAAATGATGGTGGCAATGCCAGACTATCGCTGAGTGTGCTCCAAGTTGGTCCCAGAAATAATAAACAGAAATAACACCATGTGCAAGTTTGTCAGGACCTACCGAACCAACAGAAGGCTGATGGTGACAGTTTCCTGGATCACATCATTGCCAGTTATGAGATGTGTTGTCACCACTACAAGTCTGAGTCAAAATAGCAGTGTGTGGAGTGGCAACTTGGGAGTTCCTCACTGAAAAAAAAAATTGATGATGCAGCCCTGAGCATGTGATGTGCACTGTCTTTTGAGATAGAAGGGATGATTCTTCTGGATTTCCTGGAATCCAGTCAGACCACCAGTTCTGACTGCTACATCACAACACCGACTAAGCTGAAGGCTTGAACTTGCAGAGTCAGGCCCACGAAGAAGACAACCTTTCTTTATCAACACTATCATGCCAAGCCCCATACCAGTTTGAAGACTGTGGAGCACATTGGCAACCTTGGCTGGACTGTCCTACTACACCACTCTATAGTCCCAATTTGCCATCTTCACTTCCATCTTTTTGGGCCAATGAAATATGGACTGTGTAGGCAACATTTCAGTAATGATGCTGTCATAGCAACTCTGAAGCAGTGGGTCACTTCCAATAATGCAGATTGTTACAAGCATGGCATACAAACTCTTGTGCTGAAAATGTCTAGCTAATGATGATGACAATGTTGAAAAATAATGTTCTGTAGCTGAGATATTTTTCTGTCAAATAGTGTTACTGTGTTCTTTGTGTCCATTGTAATTTCCATGGAAATAAATAGGAGATATTTCTTTCAGAGCAAGCAACCTACATAACTCATGTGAAGAGACCTAATTGTGAAGTTGCTACAAGGTTTGCTTTATTTCTTGTATAAGAATGTAAGTAAATCTCTCTCACACACACACACACACACACACATATGTATTTCCAAGCTTATTTATATCAGGACTCTCACTTTCAGCTATACTGTAACTGAATAAATAAGTTCACTCAGGGAGTAACCTTTGCCAAAGTGAGTACGGATTTTGAAAGCTGAAGACCAAGCTTCTTTGCAATTACTTTTCTGTGTATTTTATTTGAACTTGTTAGCTTCAGAATTACTTCCCTATCATAAAAGCAACTGAAATCATTATTTTAAAGTTTCATGACTCGTAAGTCATAGGATATTTGCTAAGGCAATTTTACATTGTGTGCAATGATATAATTGGAATATTTTGTTTTAGATTAACTAAAAATTATAATGGATAAAAAAAAGGACTCGATCTGTTTATTGGGAATGAGAAGTTGCTTTCTTCCTAGTTTCTTATTACTTAACTGCTTTAATTCCTGGTAGCATTGCACTAATGTTAAGCGCTGATCCCCAGCACTGAGCAGCAATTTATCATCTTTCTTGGCAGGCTTCCTACTTCGTCCTGCACCTGCCTCCTTGAAAGAAAACAAGACATCAGATACTTATTCAAATAATGCAATAGCTGATCAGCAGAGTATCTACACAATGGTAAGTTATCCATGATAAAAGGACAACTTTTTCATGCATTATATGTGACATATGTGTCCTTTCTCTTAAGATTTATGACATTCATGACGGTTAGTATTGTTACTATAATCAAATCTTTTACAGCCTAGCTGCAGAGGTTCAAAGTATTGTCAATAGACTTCTATATAAGAGTCAATCAAGCAATTTCATAAATGCTTTGAAACACCTGCACTCTCCTCAGAAGTGTAAAAATAGCAATATCATGGTCTCATCTTTTAAGTCAGGAGGCTAGCATGTCTCAGTAATTCCTTACTGACAAGCAAAGTGAGACAAGTGATCAAAACTGTATGCTCACTTGTATTTGTTCTATACAACGAATATACGCATGTGGGTGAGTATATTTGTACATGTATTCACACCCACCTATTTTGTGTATGCATGTGTATATGTAAAGGCTTTCTGAAGTATAGCTAATAGCCTTAACTCAGAAATAGAGGAAACCAAGGAAAGGCTTTATCTGCAAGTGAGACCATGTACAGAATTGTTGGAACTGGTTATGAAGAGGATATATGAAATCTTATTCACAAACATGAAAAGAAAGTTCATTTGTTTTACCAGGAATTTGTATTTTACAAGCCTCTCTGGAGGCAAGTGCTTAACTGCTAGGAAGCAGGGTGCTGTGTGCTTGCTGCAATGAGAGGTGGGTCCATCGGTTGAGGCATCAGCCTGTGGTATGGAAGCACACAGGCATCAGTCAGCTTCTTGTGTTTCATCCAAAACTCATAGTGTTGGAACAGCTCAGCTGCTTATAGTGGCACTGTGATCAATTAAGCCAAGTTATGTTGCACCAAGGAATACTGTGTTATCTGTGATTATTCTAACACCCTATACCAACAAGCCACCATGTTAGAAGTTGTGTTGGCAATGGAGAAAGGAAAAAGTAGGGGGGGCAATTCCTACTTGAGAGCTGTCAGATTGATGGGGAAAAAAAAGAGGAAGAGGGAGTACAAGCATTCAGTGAGAATGGAGCAATTAAGCAAAGAGTGACAAAACTATGTGCATACATTGACAAGTGATGTAAATATAGAAGTTTCTGAATCTTCTAAATATTGTAGTATAAATGCAATGAAGGAAATGAGATAAATATTTGATCTCAGAGAATTATCCCTTTGTCATACGTTTGCCAGAAAGAGAGAGATGTGTGGAACCTCAGGGAAGAAGTCATAGCTATATGGAGTAGTGCAAGAACATTGCACAGGGTGAAGATACTGGGTAGAGCTGCTCAAATCATTAAAAGGCAAAGTGTTTCTTTCAGGTGCCCACCTCAAATAAGTAGCTTGAACTTGGAATTCTCCGTGACAGACAAATGCCATGAGGCTGGGGAGTGGTCTCTCTCTTTTTCTTATCAGAGCCGATGTTGTGTAAAACTTTTGAAGGGTCAGTAGGTTTATGATCAGGACAACAAAGTATTTTAAGGTAAGCTGTTTATTTAAAATTCATGCTATGAACAATCTTAGCTCAGATCAAGAGGCATAATTTGGTGTCTGTCTCCTCTGAAATAATTGTTATAATAATATTCTGATTATGAGTTTACATTTGCTCATAACCCAGTCTTCAGCTGAGGTCCCGGTTTATTTTCTGCCCATGCAAAGATAAGATTTGCTAGTTCTCTGCAGAACTAAGACTACAAGTATCACACAAAGGAATTTCTGATTTTCCCAGGTTATTGAGAATTAGAAATATTTGCTACCTCCTAAACGGCCTCAGGGAATGGCAGGAGAGTCTCAGATTGGGTAGTAGGAAAAGGTTCTTTGCTGCAGGGTTGTTGAGCACTGGAACAAGCTCCCCAGGGCAGTGATCCATGATCACTCTGCTCCTGGAGTTCGAAAAGCTCTCAAAACACTTTCAGGAACTTGGTTTGAATTTTGAGTGGCCCTGTATGGATCCAGGAGTTGCACTTTATGGTCCTTGTAGGTTTCTTCCAGCTTGGGTTAGTCTGAGGTTCTATGGTTCTGCGACCTGCGGGTCTGGTTCTGCATTATTCCCCAGGGTTAGGAGTGGAATATTTGGCAGGCTTCTTGGAAGACTTTTTCATGTAGTAGTGTTTTCTATGGTATAAACAGCTGTGTTGAAAGGCTGTTGGAGGATTTTCCTGCTGTTGTAGTATGGTGATCTTTGCTGCTGGGCTATTGAATATGAGCTTTATTATTGCTACTCAGTTTTGAATAGTTAATTGATTTTCATTCTCCCAGACTGGAAAGGTGAATTTTGCTACATATTTATGACCTTACTGTTTGACAGCAGCCACTCTTCCAGTCAGGTGTGCAGAAAAGAGGAAGAAAACTGAAGCACACTAGTCTCTGTGGCATTGCTCCTACCTTGCAATTGCCCTTTAAAAAGAGCCAGGGCTCTGTTAACTCCTGGAAGCTGACAGAAAAGATTGATATAATGCTTAAATCGTACTACCAGAGTTCATAGGTCTCCTGGATGGTAGTAGTTTATTTTTCTCTTCTTGCTTTTGCTTGATCACTGCTGCAACTAACTTACGGTGGGCAACGTGTGGTAGCAACATATCATTCCCACAATTCTCCAGTCTTCACAGCATGACCAAAGTGAGAGCTGCTGATGCTCAGCTTCTCTGGGTGGTGTACAGCTGGGGTTGACCTGGTGAACTGGTCCTAGCTGTTGGACCTCATCATTTAGAAGGGCAAAACTACTAGAAATACTCTTTATCATGCTGTAGATATGAACATTTTCTTTGATTTCTCAGGTTTCCTTACATGTTTGGATGTCCTAATTTTCTTAATGTGCCCTCATCATGTTCAACTGCTTAGTAAATACCAGCTTTAATGCTTGTGACATAGGAGCTTCGTTCAAAAGCAACAAAGGCAGAATAAATGCACGAGGCTCTGTGTATCTGGTTGCTTGGGCAAGCTGCCTTACTTAGCAAATGCCAAGATATTAAATTTCTATTCAGATGATTAAAGAAGAGCTTCTTCACGTTTTACTGCATGACCTGCTCTGTTTACAGCACATTAGGCGTTTACTATAGTGATAGAGAAATGGCACCTCGTCCACTCTCTTTTCTTTTGTAACAGACATTTCTTCAGAAGGACGCGCTGATCATCTGTCTCCAACAGCATCTAACTTGCATTTAATTATATATATATTTATTTATATATGTAACATGCATGCTAGTCTTTATTTTTAAGACATGATTTCTAAAGGTAACAGCTAGTGTCAGGTTTCTCAAACTGCTCCTTCTAGTTCTTGTTTTCAATTGAAATGGTGTGCTGTGTCAGCAGAACCCACAACGCACTGCCACGATCTCTTTTGTTTTGTGGTCATTTGACACATAAAACTAGCAGCTGCTCTTAAAGGACCCTGCAAATTGGCTGCATTAAAGATACAAAACATGAAGGGGTTCTTTCTCATGATGATGGGAAGCTTTCTTAACTGCATATAATTCAGGGCTAAACCTCTGCTAGCACAATTAAAAGAAGAGTGAAATCTTTCTTAACTGCATATAATTCAGGGCTAAACCTCTGCTAGCACAGTTAAAAGAACAGTGAAATAAGAGCATGTTTTATGTACAACAGAATGGTTAACACTGAGAAGATGGGGTGAGATGGGATCAGATTTGGCTGAGGAGGGGTTATAGCCTCAGATCTTCCATCAGTTGTGTTGACATGTGAGCCACAGCTGTGTGCACTTTTTGAATCTAAGAGACAGCATCCTGGGCCTGCTGTCACTACAGATGTTTGTGTCATGTTGCTGAGTATCACTGGTGAGAGAACTTTTGGGAAGAGCTCAGTGGTGCTAAAAGCAGTTTTATGTTACTTGGGCACTCCTGTTTTACAGAGGAGCTGTGGCTCTGCAAGGTATATGAGCAGATACAATCTGTGCAGTGTACCAGATGTAAGAGGCTGAAATAGAACCCAGCAAGTACTACTTGGAAAAGTAATTGTTTTTATGCCAAATTTTGACCAGACTGGGGAAGATCATTTCTCTGTATGCTTCTGTTTCACTTGCTTCAAATACTGGCAAGGCCTGGCCATAATATCCAGCAGACAACAGTAAGGAGTGGTCACTGTTATCAAGCTTTCTTAGTTTAGGTATCAGTGACACACAGCTGTGATCTACTGTTTTGTGATCACTGTGAGGGTGCACAGTTTATCCAGAGTGTACCAGATCCCTATCAGGCACTAAAGAATGAGCTTCAAAGCTGGTACCGTATTTGAACTGCATGCCTATTCTTTTTAACTGGGAATTATATTTTTCTTACAGGAATGAATGTGGAGATTGGGTTTAGCTAGGCTGTCTGGTTGGCAAACACAAAGACTCGAGAAGTCTGCATCAAAAGGCAGGCCTTGTGGAAGAAGCCATGCTTGCATGCAGCTTTTCCTGCAAAAGAAGAACTTCAGGTTTCCATAAGATGCCAGGGGTGCCCTATGTGTGCTGGCAGAGCCTTTCCATGCAACACACTGTCCCCGGGGGCCTTAACCTCACTGCCATGAAAAGGGGATGATGTGAAGGAATATGATTGGCTGCACCTCACCTGAAACTGGATTAAGTATTTCAAGGAGAAAAATGGATTTTGACATCCTGACTGAGGTGGGATGAATGAGGGGACTGAATCAAGCCAGTCTGGTGGCAATTAAAGTGCAGAATTGTTTTGTGGGATGTTTGCTCTTCTCCTCCTCTTAGGTGGCCTTCATTTTGGGGTGAGCATTACTGTTTTCTCTCTGAGAAATAAAGACTACTCTGCTAAAACTGAGCCAGGTAGGATCATTCTTATTGGAATGCACCTTCTTAATGTAAAATCTGTCTTTCTACACTTAGTTTTCTGTGAGGAAAGCTCACTTTTGTTTAGGTTAGTTCTTTCCAAACTGTGTTTTAAATGTCATTATAAACCCCACAGAAGAGATTACAACAATCTCTGGAAGCTGAGGCAATCAGATAAAACCAGGTGAGGGGAAGCAACCTATAGGTTATTTGCCAGAGGAGAAAAGATAAGCCCAGGCTGTGAGTACTAGAGAATCAAACCACCCCTACGGAATTGTGGCTGATTGTTTCTACTTCAAGACTTTCCTACTGTAATAACATCTGGACACTTGTGCCTGAATCTGAACCCATCTCTCAGTGAGCAGAATGTTCTATGCTACAAAAGGAAAAGAGCTACAGGCTCCTTACTGAGGACTTGTCTACCACTGATCTGATTTTTTCATACAGATTTTCAGTTTCTAACACACTGAAGGGCAAATGGGACTCAACTTTGAAGCAGATTCTGTTGCTGGAATCACAGGTGAGTCCACTAACAAGGGGGAAAGAGGCTTAAGGTAACAGCCTTTTCTTGAGTGATTCCAAATCTGTGTGAAAGTCTTGATTAAATAATAGGTATTTTGAGTGAAAATATGTAATGCATGGCTGTTAGAAACTCCATCTAGCCCCAGTATTGAGGCCTGAAGAAGGTGAAAGCCTTGTGCTGTTTAAAAATGTTAAAAAACCATAGTAAACAGTTTTTTCCTACCTTGCTGTGCTTCCTTTTCCTGGAGAAGGTATTTTATCATGGACCTGTAATTTAGATAAATATTTACTGTACTACTGTTCTTCTGGAAGCTAGAGAACACGAGTGGTTTAGTTCCTCAGGCTCCCTGGGAATGGTGTGAAACGTTTTTCTTTCATCAAAAGCACATAAAGGAATTTGTTAAATTGTAGTAAGATATTTCTGTCAACCTGACGTTTGGTTTGACTCTGTCATACAAATTATGCCAATCGTGCAACATTCAACAGGAAAGTGCTTGCCAAAGGTTTGTTTCATGAGTGGAGCTTGCAAGTAATGGACAAAGCCAGAATGGTCTTACAAAGGAAGTTATATTCGCAAGAGAATTAAGAAAAATTATAGTCTACCTCTGAGATATCAGCAAAACATCTCTGCTGTTACCACAGCAGCATGAATTCAGATAACACAGGAGGAATATATGTGTCTGAGCAGAACTCCAAAGGACTGTGTTTATCTGCTGGGTGACGAAAACAGTGGGTTCTAGAGCTATGGTGACTTCCACTCAAAGGTCTGAATATATACCAAAAGAACTTCTGAGAAGTTTCAGACACTGAAGAGCTGAAATAAAAAGGAGACCAATTTAATCTGTAAGTAGGCCAGATCCTCTAATTCATCAGAACTCTATTGAATGTGACAAGTGACCTGTTAATTTTAAGCATGCTGAGAAGAGTTTATGACTTAGTCTGACCATCATGTACATATAAGGTGAGGATCAATGATGTGAGAACCACGTTTGATCTGGCTTCTGAAAACAACTGCTAGCTTGTCTTCCATAAAGATCCGAGAAAGTCATCGTTTCCTGTCCCAAACAGACCTGCAAATTAGTTTAGTTTTTAAAGCTCAAGTGATCCCTGAAAACATCACTTCAGTTGTACGTTGGTATACAGAAGTGGCAAGTCCTAGCTGCTTTTCCTGGCTATGTGAAACTTAGTAATTTTTTTCACTGATAGACCTACAAAAGGAGTGACCAACTTGCAGACTTAAACGCATCCAGAAGTGACAGAAATGGCCAAAAGCTTATACTTTGTCTTCAGTGGCCCTTTATTTGACCATTTTTAGAAAATACCAAGTATTTAGAAAATGTTATACAAATGAAATTATTCATACAAAATGAATACATATTTAGAAGTTTAGCTTGGCTTTGATGCACTGATAGTTTAAGTGACAGTGCAGACGGTGAACCAGATGTTCAACTGGAATATGATCATTTGAAGTACTTGCAAATCTGAAAATATTGGATGAAAGCATTTGTTACTAACTTTGAATAATTTATAGATTCAATACATTCACAGTCTCTCTGCCATGATTCACATACAGGTGATACTCATCAAATACATAGCTAACTACACATTGTTCTTTCACTAACACTAAATGATACTACCCATTGCTGGTCAAAATATACTCCAGCTAACTCATGTTCCCCTTAGTGCTCAGCAATTTAGCTGCAAAAACTTTACAGATCATTCCCAGTGTAGCTGCATGCAGACTACTTGATGGCCAGAGCAATCTGTGTAACTGAATCTTCAGACTGAGCATCCTCACACGTAGTGCAAGGTAACTGCCTAGCATCTCGTAAATATTAGGAAGGAAGCAGCAGTCATGTACACTAAGTGTCTCACTTTACCATACTAAAATTGGCATCACAGATTTTGTTCTTTATGGTAAGATGGTACTGAGTCTAATGTAGCCTTGAGCTTCCCTTCTTTAAAAGGAGATAATTGCAAGATGCACTGTACTACAGAAGGTAAATTACTTTTTATTGCTCTTTTGTTTGCAGCCTATTGGAATAAAATTTCCTAGTACCCTCAGGAATGCTTTATCTACTCCTGAAATGTATTGCAAAAAGCAACTGAGAATA
Organism: Odontophorus gujanensis; assembly: GCA_013399175.1. Taxonomy (NCBI): domain Eukaryota; kingdom Metazoa; phylum Chordata; class Aves; order Galliformes; family Odontophoridae; genus Odontophorus; species Odontophorus gujanensis. Next base: position 93,599 of record VXAB01008349.1, on the reverse strand, counting down.
AAATTATCTGAATCTTCTTTGGTTAATGACTGCTGTTTGCTCCACCAGTTACCAGATAAGTAGAAAGTAGAAGCAGGTAAACTATAGTCTTCAAAGTGCCCCTTTCTCCCTTCTTTTCTTTCCCTTAGAGAAGAGAGAAGGAGAGGCATAAATGGGTTTGCCAGATCTGGTATTTCTCTAGGTGATAAGGTGGCTTTTTAAAAGCCCCTCATGAAAAGAGGTATTTTCCTTTCAACCAATGTCCTATCTTCATTTTGAGTAGAATCTAAGATGATTTAAAGAGATCTATCTTATCCTTACTTTTGAAATTAGTCCAAAGTGAAGATAGGACATTGGTTGAAAGGAAAATACCTCTTTTCACGAGGGGCTTTTACTTTCAACCAATGTCCTATCTTCATTTTGAGTAGCTCCCTTTACTGGGGAAATTCAACTTATCATCATCCAAGGAGGGGGGCGTTCTTTCTACTATTACAGTAAATAAAAATCAACTTCATAATGTTATTAAGCAAAGACTAATTGGTGCTACATTTGTTACATCTCTTTGAAATATCATTGTCAATCTAACACAACTTTCTTTCCTAATGCAGGCAGCAGATTGGTGTGATTTGTCCTGATAAACTACTCATCTTCCTTCTATATATACATCTTACCTTATGGTTCTCTGGCATTAAAGACAGAATACCTCTGTGTTTGAGACAAGTTTTACCCAAACAATCGCTGTTTTCCCAAGACAGAGTGCAGTCTCTGCCTCTGTTGCTCTGAGCATCAACCATCTGCTCTTCCTATGGACAAAAACAGGAGAGAGAGTTGTGCATAAAGGATGCTGATGCCTCGTGTGCCCCTGAAGATACTCTGATGAAAGCACATGTGGGCTCTAGAGTGGGTGGTTGTCTTTGAAGACCTGTTATCTGTTAAACTGTCCTCTTCAAGGAATGATAAAGCCATTGTTTTTCTCAACTGTGTAGTTTTCTTTTTGTTTTGCTGAAGTTTTGTAATAAATTTGGCGACGGGTGGCTGTTTAACAGAATACACTGTTGTAGGAATGGGACAGAAGTAGGAGCATGAGAGCTTCCTCTGGGTGATATCATTTATTTCTTAATGTGAACCTGTTTACCTGTTAACTCTATTCCAACTGGCTACTTAGCAGGGGCTGTCTGGATAAGAAATGTGATCCCATTTGTCACAGAGTCTGTCAGTGTGTGAATGGAAGTGCTAAACTGATTTACAGTGTGTTAGCACAGCTACTCCCAGACATGTGAAGCTAGAGTTACAGAACAATTAGTGTGAGGACATCAGGGGTATTTTATTTATGAAAGGTCTGCTCATGTTCTGTAATCAGGATGATCCAACCACAATTATTTATGAGCTGCAGTTAGCAAATAATATTCTCAAGGAGTTAATTACAGTAAGGCAGTGATCAAGGAAAGTGTAACTGAAGTGTAAGCTGAAACAGTGTAATTTCCATCAGTGTAACATTCAAAGACACTTTCATCATGATTTTTTTTAATATATTTCTCCTTATTTTATGTTGTTATTTTTATTTTCTTCCATAGGGCAAGGACGGATCACGTGCAGAGCAGATGATGCTCCTCAGAGAACTAACAGTTTATTTAAAGGTAAAAGATTCCTGCATAGGAGCCAAGGCTCTCAACTGCAATATTTTCATTGCCATTGGCAACAGTGGGACAAAACATACAGTGAAAACAGATAGAACTAAGAAAAAGAAAGCCAGTGGAAGCGAGGTGGCTGTAGTGATGTTGCTTGCAGGTCTTGTGTTTTGGTTTGGAGGATGTCATTGTCACATGCTTGGCTTAGATTTGAACCTGAATTTGGGCTGTAGCTTCAAGTTTATCCATTCAGCATCTACCTGTAGTCAAGTTATTGTGTTATTGTAGTCCTATAGATTGGACTTTGGGCTTCTGCAAGACAGAGGCCAAGGCCAGTGTTTCCAAGCAGCTCAGCATCCACCTCTATGGAGGAAGTAAGAGTGCAGTAAAAAATTCATGCCAAGTGGTGGAAACCAGAAGGAATACCTTCTGAAATCAGCTTTCGACAGTGCTGAGGAAACGCCCTTCACTGCAGACTGAGGCAGACTGCCTGGAAGTGCCTTGCATGGCCCTGTTTGCTTTTGTGCTGGCTAGGGAGATCAGTGCTTGTAGAGCCATGGAGGAAACATACAACTGCTCCTTCCTTTGGGGCAGGCACTAGGTGGAAGGCAGGAGATTTCCTGGGACGTGAGGCAGCTTGGGCTAAATTTGCACAGTGGCCATCACCCTTGATAGAGTAATTCTTTCTAACATACAAAAAATTGGCAGAGAAAATATCTAGGTGAAAGTTCTTTTTGTGTGTGTGTGTACATTAAAAA